>VXBW01006622.1:891912-962147 GCA_013400375.1 Thinocorus orbignyianus | reverse complement strand
AAAAAAAAAAAATAAATAAATCTGTAGAGCTGTTTTCACAGACTGCTTCAGCTCCTTGAAAAAGTTATTTACACTCTTGTGTTCACAACTGTATTAAATCCTCAAAATAACTACGTTGACTGCCTACTTTAATTCTTGTCATCAAAATTACTTAAAAGCTGTTCTGGTAGTGCAAACAATTCTTCAAGGAATTTACATATTCCCCAGCATGAGGAAATCCATTTAGCAACACAGAACACAAGACATCAACACTTTTCAATCACATGCTAATTAAACTGAACTATATGTTTGCAGAGTAAATGTGAACAACACACATAAAGAACAGCAGCCTCCACTACCATTATTTTTCAGAGTGGCTACATTTCAGTTCTAGTCTCTGATTTAGTCCATGATAATTTAAAAGGGACACTTCTAAACAGTCACTATTATTTTATGGAAAGCCATGAACAATATTCTGCTTTGAAAACATTTCTGCTTATAACTTATCTTTTTCTTCATAAGCACGGTTTTGCTTAAATGCAAGGACCTTTGTTGATAGTAAGTGCATATATAAGCATTGCTATTTCTTTAACCCAAGTCATAATCTTCTGGTTTTGTTTGAAAAAGACCCTTTTAATTATCAGGTCTCTAACAGTCTTCTCTTTCATCCTTCCCAGTCTCTCTAACTTCCTTTTCTGTAAAAGGTGTAATTTTATGCTGTGTAAGAACTGTTTATTCCAATAAAGAGCTGATTTACTTGTTCCTGAGACCTGATTATGTTGACATTGAAGTTCCTGTTATCCTACCTCAATTATACAAATTTACATAACTTAAACTTGGTTTCAAGGAAGTTTAATTTGAAATCCTGTTGAGTTATAAGCTTTGCCATGGCTTCACATCTGTGAATAAAGACAATCCTTTGGTACAGTTTCCTCATGGTCACATTGAATTTATATATCTTCACATGGAATTTTATTTATTTTTGTTAAACAGGCAGCCAACTTAACAGTTTGGCTTGTATTTTTGTTAGTGGAGAATAGCCAGGTCATCAGCTTGTCCGAGTTTTGATTTATCTGCAAGTCTGCCCAGATCTACTTAGAAATGCCCATGGGCACTATGCCTCAGGAAAAGATGAAGAAAAAAAAAGATTCAAAGCTTTCATTTACAAATTGGCATTGTTTTCATAATCATATTGTTGCTGCTTCCTTTTTCATTCACTCTTGTCCCTTGTGGAGCCATATGTTGTAGAAGTCCTCCATTGCACAACAAGCAATCCATGCTGATAAATGTTCACTGTATGTTATTTACCTAGAGAGAGCATTGCACAGTTTTCTCCATAAATAACTTAAAAACCAAGCATAAATAGGGTAACAGTTCACAAAGTTCTCTGCTGGACAATAGGACAATAGGAAACGCTGGAAAACAAAGGCAAAATTCTATGCAAACACTTCTCTTTAAAGGCTATAAACTACTAGTGCAGTTTTATGGTGTAAAGAGATAGAACACTGTACTCAACAAAAGCAATGAAAAGTATGAACTTTTATGCTTGACAGCTGCTGTGTAGTAATTAATACAAAATATGAAAAGATACAATAACTACCAGAGTGAAGACATAAGGACTGACTTGAGAAGGGGAAAAGCATCCAGGTCATTAAACCTTGCAGAAATTGTCAGCAATTCTGAAACATAGCTGTTCAGATACAAGGAAGTAAGGATTTTAGCTCAGAGAACATGGATCAGTGATTCACTCTCAAGAAAAAACACACAATTACCAATTCTGCTGGGATCTATCCAGATCTGTTTCTACTCAGGCCTTCACCAATGACCTGAGTAAACAGAAACCTGTGTTAAGCCCACAAGAGGCATGAATATGAAAGGGACTTTAACATACATCGGGAAACAAGACTGGAATCCAACGCAGCAATAGGAGACTGGAGAAATAGTTTGAGAAAAATAGAATGAAATGGAATAAAGCTCAGTGGAATATGCCCAATTTAGGGATCATTGACTGCACAGTGTAGTACGCAATGAAGAATCAGGCTTTGATTTACTTCTTCAGGAAAGCAGATGGAAGATTAAATTATGAGCTGAATATGAGACTCATGTAAGAGTATTTTCAGCATGAAGAAGAGAGAGAAGCACAATCATCTCTAAAACTCTTGTAGGAGGGAAAATAGTTCCCTTTTCTCCAGACCATGACAGGATGAAATGTGCTTAAATTAATCAAGAAAGAGACATAGTAGGTGTCAGAAAAATATCCAAATGGTAAAAAGCCTGGAAAAATCTGCAGAGAATTGTACAGTCTCCAACACTGGAGTCTATAAAACTGAAGACACATATTTGCTGAAAGTGCTTCCTTATACGGGTCCAGATGAAGTAAAAAGGCCAATTTTTATAATTCTTCTTTTGATTTCTTGTTGGAACAGAACTGTGCAAAGATATTGGTTTGTTTTATTTTGTTGGGTTTTTTTGTTTTGGTTTGGTTTTGTTTGTTTGTTTGTTTTGTTTGTTTGTTTGTTTTTCCCCTGAATAACAACAACTAACTAACTTTTAAATTAGAGAATAACTTCCATATCAAGTTGTTGGAATTTTGGGTCATGCCTAAATCTTCTGTTCTTTTGTAAAATTTCTTTTAATCTACTTATATTAGATATTACCCCAAAGTTTAAAAGTTGATACTGGTCTAAAAAATTAATTTCACATTTGTAAGCTTGGATGGTCAGAGATTTTTTCATCTCCAGAGCACTGAATGAAAGCAACTTCTTTAAATGCAGCATTATATAAGGTCTAAGTTTCTTCTGGATTTGTCATGGTTATTTAAAGATTGATTCTGAGTATACAGAGACTGAAAAACAGTTGAATGGGTGTTTTACAGCATTTGGTTATAACAGTAGTATTTCTGGAACATTTAAATTCTGCTTTAAAATAATGAGACCAGATTAATGCCCCGTGCAGCTACACTCACTCCACTGACCTTACAACAAGGATAAAGTTGGTCCAATGCTATTTGAGCAGCCCAAATGAAGTTTCCCTCAGCCACCAAGAGAACTGGGAGGGGAAGAGGGGGAAAGAACAGATGTTGACTCATTATTCTTTGGGAATTGTTTGTTTTTCACGACATCAAACAATTACAGAGAATTCAGCTGTTGTTAAGGCAGCTTTATTTTAATTGAATATACAGTAACATAGGAATGTTGCTTTGGAATAGCACTGCTGTTAGAGAAAAGAATAACAATCTACAGGATGGTGGAAAAACATTTAACAGGTAATGCTTTCTGTTAACACAACACCTCCACATAAATGAACAATATAGTCTATTTTTAGAAAAACTCCAATTAGCTCATGTAGTTATTTACATGGATAGCATTGTGACAGCAAGTCTTTCGGCTTCTGCTGGCATAGAATCCTATGTGTATGCTATTGACACATAAAAACTACCTTTGTGATCCTTCTACCATCAGCTCCTCTCCTGGATCCCTGCCAGATCTCTGTAAGTGTTTGATGTTTCCTCCATACCCTTGGGCAACACCTCTCATTCACATTACGGCTACTTTACATCATTGTAGCATTATAAAGGTCTTTAAAAATATCACTCATGGTGACACTTTCCTATGTCTGTATGGTGAAAAACGGCCTTAGTGTGCATGAGAATTAAATTTTGCATAGTAGAGAGGAACTTTTCCCACACATTCATGGCTAGACCTGGGAGGTGTCTACTCCACCAAATGCAAAGCAGAAGGAATATGGTCCTTTATGACTATGGACTAAGTTGATAATGCTGTCGCAATCACACTATGTCTGCTCAGTGGAAGCAGAAAAGAAAAATCAAACAAAACGAGAAAGCAATTATTTCAAGTCAGATATAAGTTTACAGTTTCCTTTGGAGGCTATCTGTCAGGCACCCACTAGTTAATCTGCTGCCAGACACCAACTAACTGGCTTGAGGTTTTCCTCCTGCAGAGGATATTTACCTGAAGGGTAAGAGTCTCATGAAGCCTGCATTGATGAAAGTGTTGTCAAAACTGACACAATTTTTACCTACAGCATGTGCATAAGAAGTCATGATAGCAGATGAACATTCTTGCTTTTTTTTACTGTTCCTGGCAATATTTTAAGTTGTTTCTCTAGTATAGTTATGTTTTTGCTTTCATTACTTTATAAATAATGATAATTCTAAGATACTACTTCCTCAACATTGCTTTCAGGCAGCATGTTACTCATGAGACTTTTGAAAGTTCACTGGAATCCAAAGTAATGAAAAAAAAAAGTCAAAATTGAGGCTATCATAGGTGAAAATGGGCAGAGAGAAGATGTTTTTCCCCATGGCTTATTTATTTTTAGTGGTGCTATCCAGTGGACAGCAGAGATCTTTTCTCTAAGGCCCCAGTAACTTTGTATGACATTAAGTTATTAAAGCAAAAAGGGGTATGTGTGTCTTGAAATCACCCTCTGAAAGGGAAGCATGTATATTCAAGAAACTAGGTTCCTAAAATGTTATAGGTACTTGCTTCCAGTAATCTGGTTAAACCACGCAGCATGAGAAATAGATTCTGTGAAAAAGAGTACTGTTACCTAATAAGAAGAATGGCTTTCCAGCTGTTTGGATACATGTAATAAATAAAGCCAATCACTTGCTGACAGTTGAGTTCCTCAGTTCCAGAATGAGAAGACTCTTGGTAACTAGACAGACTATGAAGTACTGGAGTATATACTGTAAGAAACAAATAGGAGAGCATAGATATGTGAATATCAAACATAGTATTTTGTTCTGCTAATTTCAAATATGCAAAATAAAAATGTAAGGCACAAGTGATACTAGTAATGATAATTTGATGAGTAGAACTAACAAAGCAGAGCTTTATTGGTTTTTTTTTTAATCCATAGGACAGTTTGGCAGCATCAAATAAGGTGCAAGGTCTGACCTTTGATTTCCTATTGTGTTGATATTTTTCCTTTGCAGAGTCCTTGTTAAAGGTCAGGCTGCATTAACAGGTCTCTCTTCCCTACTCAACCATGATTTACATGGAAAATGTAAAATATATTTGAGATTGTGACATTTTTGTTACAGTAAGTTGAAAAATACTAGTAGCCTGCCAATCAGCAAACCATCGGGATACTAATTTCAGACACAGAGGCATACTTTGATCTTCTAAGGGAAATAGGCACAAAACTCAGTATCAAACTAGAGTACAAAAAGCTGAGATAATTCAGTAATAATTTAGATGAGCACTTGGTGAAAATTAGTATGTGCTGGCTGACCATATTGTTCTCGCAATTGTTTGAAAAACAAATGATAAAAATATAAAATTGTTTTGTCAGCTGTCAGTTGCACTACTTCAACCTCCACAGAGAACTGAATTTACAAATCTTTCAGGCTCTGTAAAGAAATTTAAGTCAATGCAAACACGCAGAAAGTTGCTAGGCTAATGTCCTTCTTTCATCAATGCCAGTGTTTAACTAATGCCTCAATACAATGTCAGAAAACAATCTCTTCTGGTACTCTGAGCTGATGTACTAATAAAAGGCAAACTGAAAATCCTCTTGTTTCAGCACTGAGTACTTTCGTTCTCTGGAAAGTGACTGTGACTAGTGTCAGCAGCATATGATGATCAAGCTGACCAAGATTTATGTCATGCTTCCATTATAGTCAATGCAATAGTTATTACCTATTGCCTTCCCCAGTGGATGTTGTACACTGAAAAACAAAGGCTATTTCTAGCAAATAACTCATATTTACCAGTTTCATTCTGCATGAATTCTGTGTAAGCTTTCGGTTTTTAAATAGTATCTCTAGAAATCAAAACATCTGAAGAAGCTCAGGTATTACAAATTGGATGGGGTGGAACAATTCTCAACCTATTTAGGGTTAAACTCACCAGGTATCAAACAGTTCTGGAGGCTTGTATAAGTTCTATTAACTTTTTCATTTAGAAAAGCAGTAGTTCAACATTATTTCTCCCACACTACACTTCTCTTTTCTCTTTTAGAAATTGAATGCACAAATATAACATGGCTTTTTCAGGATCTCCATATCAAAAAACAAGGAATTTCAACAGAAAAGCTGTTCCTGGAAAATTTTTAGCCCAATTCACAGATTCAAAAAAAGAATTATCAAAAAGTTTAAAGGCTGTTTTAGCAAAGTCAGCCTTAAGCAATTTCTTGTGTAAATTTCCACATTTAGTTATGAGAATAGCTACATACATGCATACCAATTTAAATAATGTGATTTTCCAAACATACCCAAATAACTGACCTCTGTGAATGTTTTGGATATTTGAGTCCACAATCCAAGTAGGCACAAAATATGCACATACTTTGGTGTAACTGGCTGGAAAGAAGTTCATTAGTTACTTTTACCCTTAATTGCCCTGCACACTTATCAATCAAACATGGTTTGTTTGACTGGGGCTAAAGTAAGGTTACAACAAACTTCAGATTTTTACCTGATGTTTTTTTCCTCCTTTCTCATTGTTTGGATTAAGAGTCTTCTCTACGTGACGTGATCTTTAAGGAAAATGCCAGAGTCTGTGCTTCACTCTGCAAAAGTTAAACCCCAGGAAAACCTACAAAGTGTTGCATTCCAAAGGCATTAGTGTTAATGCTAAGGACTAAGTAAAGCAAGGAACATGCTGAGCCCTATGAAAACACCAATTACCTCAACTAATAATAAAAGTAAAACAGTTTGTGAGAATGAATGGAGCATTGTTGAAATCATAATGACAGTGATGGTTTGCTCTTCTTTGCATTTCTTGGATTTCTGCTGACATCTGTTGTAATCTAAAGCCGAATAGGTGAGATCTACAGCAAAGATTGCTTGTTGAATGGAACTGAACATATTTCAGAAACTAGTACTAATAACATCACTAGAAGGTGCTTCGATCACAGCTCAGTGACAACAGAAAATTCCTTAACTGGAGACTAAAAAATAAAAACATAAATGAGTTTTCCTCATGATATGACATTAAAATAATTTTGTTTAGCTTCAGTGACAAATTCCACTTATAGTTATGTACATGTTGCATCTCCTGTAGGCTAGTAGTGCAAAACATGACATTAGTTCCACTGCTGTGCATCAAAGAAATGTCCACGTCTCCCTTCCTCTTTTTACTTCACAGTGTTTATTTTCAGAAAAACTGATAGTTACCTTGACTTTTGTTTTTAAACCTGTTTTTTGTTTTTTCTCCTCCTCCCCTGTTAACCATCTATTTGAATGTTGCTGGAGAACATCCTTTCAGTCAGGGTATGCCATCAACATATATTCCCTAGGCTTCCCCTCTTTACTACTGATTTGTTTCAGAGAACTATTGCATTGTTTGTTTGTTTTGTTTGAGTCATTGGGACTTTCCATATATTTTTTTCACTTGTTCTTCTCTTTTCCTCTTTTAATGTATCCCAAGTCTCTGCACTGTGTTCTTAGAATGTATTCTGTCATTTTATTCCTGCACTGCTCACCATTCTTCAAATGCAACACACTCCTGTAAATAATTCTCTGTAGGTTACTCACCAGCAACCACCACTTTCAAGAATCAGCACTTCTATTTAAACCAACTTCTGGCAATGGAACCATAACAGAGTGGCATACAGAAATAAATTACGTTCTGAAAACAAATACCATTTCATGCATAAAGAGAATATGAGATCCATGACAGTGCGTTAGGCAGCAAAGCAGGTAAATACCTTTTCCATATTTCTATTCAGAGAGCAAATGTATGAGTTCATGGCAACTTCTTCCTTTAAAAAAAAAAAAAAAAAAGAAGAAGCCATTTTATTGTTTATTAATTACACTTCGGTGGAGTCTAGAAATGCAGGAAAGCCCTTGTTCCCAAAGGCATATTCAAATAAACACTACAGGACACCTCCTTTCCAACAACAGGCTTGATATATTGCAACATATATTTACCAGAGTGGTTTTGGCAAATACTGTAGACTACTGTGTATAAGTTTTTAGTGGTGAAACCTACCAGTAGTATACAAAGTTATGCGGTCATACAGCTAAACAAGCATAAAGAAGTAGGGCTTGTGTAATCACAATGCTCTCCATCAGTTTTCCTGCTATGTGTGTGGCTCATACTATGGAAGGGATCAATAAATGAAAATGAGCCTGATACAAGTCTCGACTGCATCTGTAAAAAACAGGAGAGGTTTTTTTGTTTCTGAAGTCCCTAGATCCATGCAACGTGAACACAACCTGGGGTTCAGTCTTTTGGGGAATCTTTGACATAAAAAATTAGTGTAGAATTTGCATCTTTTTTTCCCCTTTAATTACAATGTGTGAACGTCAGTAATGCTGTTTTGTAGAAATAACAATTTTAAAGGCAGAGGTGATTTTCATAGCCTGAGTTTCCCCCTTTGTTTTTGCACGCTTCTAGATGCAGAATGTGAACTTGGCTGCCTTGAAATTATAGTTAGACCAATGCTTTGGAATGTCCTTTAGGCACAGAAATCTGCCTTTTATAGCAGATCTCAGCACTTTGCTCCAGCTTATTTGATTTTAAACTAATACTAAAAATCTAAAGAGAGCCCCCTTTTGGTTTAAACCCCTCTCAGGCCTATATTGTGTTTCTGTCATAGGATTGATTCTGAGAGGCACTAATTAAAAGTCCAATGAATGTGTGAGGGTTAAACTCACAGGCTCTGCTCATTAACAGTCGCTCACCTAAGAATATTTTGAGACTTCTTTTCTGTGATGGGAAAGAAAGGAATAAGACTAGACAACACTTAAAAACTCACAATTTATTACACAAACACACATTTCTGTTGTATTACTAAGCCTGCAGTGATGACAATATCTAATTTAACAAGAAGATGCCTCCACTTCCCCTGTGTTTCTTCTCAGAAAATAACAAAAGAAAACAAAAAAATCACTAATGAACACCCCTTCCCCCAAGAAATAAGGAAAATCAAAACCATTTCGTTAATTGTCTTTTTCCTGCTGTTTCCATGGTAATACTGGCTACTAGACTTCACTGCAGAGTGACAGTCCAACAATTCACACACTACACCCTTTCAGGCACAATGAATGGCTGTGAAAGAGGCAGAACAGGCACTATTCAGGAAACATGTGATATCTACTCAATGCACTACCTTTCATCCACGTTTTCCAAATTGCAGTTAATTTAATTCTAAACAAATGGCTAAGGGGTACAAATGAGGATTAAAAGGAAAAGAACATCTTGAGCTCTAATGGGGACGGTTTGTGTGAAGAACAATATAGCACTTTCTTCTGATGCCAAGGCTGCCGAATTGAAAGATGCACTTTCCCTCTTCTTCTGAGGCCTTAATTTATACTCTGTACCAATAGTGAAATAAAATGGCAGGTTGGTTGTTTTGTTTTATTTTTTGATAATTTATGCAGATTTCGGTTTGTCATTTGGAAACATTTTTGTTACACAGAGATGTAATTTTGATTTTCTTCAAACACCTGTATTTTTCTTCAAACTCCCTGTATTTTTCAAGTAAGACAGCTTTCTTGACCAGGCCTCTCATTCGATCTGTCTCTGAAGTTATTGTTTTAAGTCCCATAGAAAAAGCCATGACAAATACTTTCAGGTCACCTTAAGAAACAACAACGGACCTTTTGAGAATGTCAGTGCCCGGAAGGAAATTATTATTCACATTAGATTTAATGACAGTGAGACCTTTTTTTCATGTGATTCTTTTTATTTTTCCTTGTAAAGAGTATTATCTTTGTTTAAAATTGATCAATGAGCATCTTGAATTTTGCCATACTCAGTTGAGCATGAGGCAAGATGCTTAAAAAGTTCCCATATTTGGTAAATTTTAGCATGACATCATAAACTCTGACAATGTGCCAGATCTGCTAATGATTTCACTCTCTGTGCCACATGCAGTTTATGTTAAGAATGTTGATGCTGTGAAGGAAAATATTTGAAAATAGCAATGTAGCTTTAAATCTATGTTGTTTTTCACTGATTTTTCACTTTTTTATCTTAAAACTTGAAAATTTATGAAAACCAAACAACAACCTATGTAAAATGCTTCTTACTCAAGAGAAATATACTTCATTTCAGCCTTATTTTTGTCCAACCGACATAAGCAAAATGGCCCTTAAGACATAATTACTATAATATCTATTTTTACTGTACTTACTTGTTTTCCAGTTAAGAATGCTTCAGCTTTTTAGTATTTCTTACACAGTTACCAGACATGCCATTTTTTATCAGTGAGAAACAGCATTTGATATTGCATTTCCAATAAACAAAAGCACAAAAAAGCTTGAGAAGACTTTTCAAGTTTTGCAGATAATTGTGTTTTGACTTGCAAATGTTTTCTATTATTAGGTTCAAGTGATCATAGTTACAGACCCTGCTACCTGTTATGTGGAAACAAAATTTTCAGATAGGATCACCCATTTTTTGCCAAGGCCTCAGACAGAGCTACACTGTTTTGTGATGTACCTCATATGATAATAGTCTGTCCTAGTTCAAGAATATGAAGACAAGCTTAATGACTATTTTTGAATGCAAAGCAGTGTTTTTGAAAGCTACCAAATACATACTTTTTTTTTTTTTTTGTAGGAGGATCATACTAGAGCAGCTGAATAGCATTTTAGAAATCTTGTTGAAACCAATTCAGGGAAATTTGTTTGAAATAAGCACTCAAATTATTAATCACATTTTTATATATATTTTTTTTTAGCATGAAGTGACAGAATATCACTATAAAATGCACTTAATTATAAGCAATAAACTTACCTGAGCTTGGATATCAATCAAATGTCTTCAGAGAAGTAAAGCTTATAAAAAATGTTAAGTCAAATAGTTCTACACTAACACTAGTGAGGTAGGATGATCAATCAGCCTTCAGAAGAAATTAGTCAATGAGAAGTCAAAATTTCTTGAGTAGTTCCACATCACTGAGTTTAAAACAGGATGAAGTGTTAACAGAAGTATCGCTTTGCTTCGCAGCTCCCCAATACTTAGCGCTTTAAGGGATAACAGTATACTTAGACACCTTGTATGGTTTTGGAAGCTTTAATAAACTTGATCAGAAAACTGGCTTACAAAAAGATACTGCATCTCTGATTCAAAGTCTGTACTGGTTTTGGTTTGTAGCTATACAGTGTTAAAAATACTTGAAGCCAAGTGGACTAAAGACACAATTGCACTCATTATTATAACAAGGGCAAATTTTTGTATTTAAAAAGGTACCAGAATTGTACTACAGTCCTATGTAATTACATGTTCTTTTCTACTTCAGAAAGTGACTTTGGTATGCCTTTCAGGGTCATTCCTTACCATGAAGTAAGGATTTTACCTGAAAAGGGATGAAGATAAGCACGTACATAACAGGCAACCAAGTCCGGGCCTGGAGGTCTAACACTTTTAGCCTAGTCTGGACAGATGTGTGCCTACGAGTGTGTTATAAACACTTTCTTACAGAAGGCTGATGCTGATGTCGTCCAACATGGAAGCAGTTATCTCTAGATTTTCCATGGTCTACTCATACAGAATATCTCTTGGGAAGCACTTCCGCATGGCTTCTCATCCTCATCCACAAAGTTTGAATGCCCAGAGAATGGTTGCTGCTATCACACCAAGGCCCTGCTTAGATGTATTCTCTGTGCAATCCCTTGAAAGAAGTATACTAAAGATATTTTCTTCAGTTTCACATTCTTTATACAAGAAAATCAAATCTTCAGGCTGAAATTCAGACAAAATGTTCCATTCTCTTTCACTACCACCACCAAAACTCCAGTCATTACAAAATGCAAAAAACAATAGCCTCTTTCCTCTTAGAGCTGGGTTCAGTCTTGCTCAAATGTTAGCCAAATTCCTAAGTTTAGGGGCTTTCAGAGAAGGATTGGCTGAGCAAGTAGTGAAACCTGAAAGCGTGTAAATATTATCAGCCTTTTCATCTTCATTGCCAAAAAAAGCATGCATTCCTGTATAATAGTTGTTGCAAAACTGGTTTTATGGTATTGGAGTTTCATCATACATGAAGAAATCTTTTGTTTTCCCCTTTTTGATTTCTGCTGGAAAGAAGGTAAAAATGGAAAAAATTCAGAACCATGTTCTCTTCAGCAAACTGTGCTGCAGCTAGTGTTTCTCCAGAACAGCATTTTTATTTTCATAGTGAAAAGGAGTGATGAAAAAAAAGTCAGCAAAAGTAAGAAATCAGGTAAGTAGCAATGCTACTAAAACCAGCACAAATAGAGCAGTTGTCTGGAATTCTATCTATAAACCCTCTATGCTTTTGCTGTATTTACGTTAAAGTCATTGAAACACATTTGCATGCCAGTAAAACAGTAAACAGACAAAGATTTTAATGCCTCTAGCAAAGTGCCATATTCCAAATTTAGCTCTAAGTTCTTTAGCAGACCAGGCCTCAGTAAGTTTTACTAGACAATTTTGTTGCCTGACCTGGGGCCTTGGTTTCTGTTTTTCATTTCCACTATGGCTTGTTTACTCTTGACAGAATGACAGACATGCCTCCCTCTACAGGTCACGGCTCTATCAGCGTGCTGATCAGCGTGCCAGGAATATCATTACTGCAACCAACATATTCATTGGCGAGTTAACATACCGTTCATATGAGAGATATTGGGCCAGTTGCACAGCTGATGTAAATTGGTGTCATGGAGAAACATTGATTTAGAGCAGCTGAGAAGCTGACGCGTGTCATCCAACAGCCAAAACAACTCCAGTCATCCAGTGATTCCAGTACCTCTTTCCAAATGTATATTCCCACACAGAATAGAAGTCTGTTGTCAGGTCATCCAGATACGCAATTGTTTGCTGAATGTTCCCGTTCCTGGAGTATTTTCTCTCCATTTACTAAACAAATCATCTGACTTTTCTATTAAAATAAGAAGTTCTAGTTTATTTTAAATACAGAAGCAATTTGTAGAATAAAGTTGACTTGCGTGACCAAGGAATTATTTTATTTTTAGTCTTATTTATAATAGAAAAGCAACAAGAAAGCATTGTTGGTAGAAAAATTCCCTTCCCTTTTCCCCTTTTGTTCGGGCACAGTATGTAGACTTGGGGATCTTTAGTTGCCAAGCCCTCCATCATTCTCAGAGGGGTTTTTCCTGACTGACCTAAACCTCGTCCTGGTTCTAATATAAAACAGCTGAAAACCTTCTACTCTGAGGAAAAAAATAGAAACAAGGCAGAAGATATTGTCACTAGACACATATTTGCTGCTTGTAAAGGAGATATATGGCTCCCTGGGCCCACTTTAAAACCAAGGCCAAGATCTGACCTCAGTACTTTCCTCTCTGAGCAGATGCTTAGCTATGAATTCACTTGTCACTTAAGAAAGGAGCCCTTGATTTTTTTTTTTTTTCTCCTTCCTCTGGCCTAAGAATAAATGTTCCTTTAAAACAATTGCATCCACATTTTCTATGTAAACATTTTCCTCTAATGTCACTGGGAAGGTAACAGTTCATAGAATCGTAGAATTGTCTAGGTTAGAAGGGACCTTTGAGATCATTTAGTTCACGAGATGGATTGTATTTAAAGTCTCAAGCGATCACTTCCCAATACTTTGAATTATTTTTCCAGAAGATTGCGGTTGATTCCTGTACCATTTCTGTGGAAAGTTCCTCAAAAGAAATGTTCTAACTTTGGAGGTAATTATTCCTATATCCTCAGATCAAGACCGTAAGCCTGCAGTAAAATGTCATTAAGAGGTGGAGAGAAAGCCAAAATAATGGCCTGCAGAGGATCCCCTGCATGTTGCCTGTGTTACACAGATCCGGTGAGAAATGTGGGCGAAAAGAAATTCAGGGACCAAGACGGGGCTGCTCTGCATATGTACAAATAAATGATGTGACTCAGCTTTATAAAGATCTTCATATCTAGCGTCCAAAATGCAGTAGGTTATCTATTCATAAACCTTTCCATGACTTCTCAAACTCTGAGTCATCGTGAGGAACGACACGCCACTGGTAGAGCTTATGCCTCAAGTTTTTACCCAATAAAACTTGTAAAACATTCACCGTGAGGCAAGACGCATACCACCTATGACTCCTCTGGTCTCAGATTTCCATAGATATTAAAAACTTAAATAAAGGTTATTGTGATTTGCTAATTTTTGTGAATCTGTTGAGAAAAACAGGCTGAGTTTCAACAATTTGAAGTGTGAGAAATTTATGTTTTTTGAAATGATACTGAACAATATTTAAATACTAGATCTGACTAATTCCAGTTTTTAAGTTTGGATTAGTCTGGAAGTTGATGTTTGGTAGAGACATTAAATTAGAGTGTATTCTCAGGAATTGCTGTAAAGTGAATTAAAGTGAATATATTAACTCTAATGCAATACTTGTTTTAGTAAGAAAGGGAACCTTAATGGGAAACTACAATGCAAGATCTTTAATATAGTTTTATAAACTATTTGAAAAAAGCATCCAAAGGATGTGGTGAGCAGACCCAATAGAGTAATGTAAGTATGGAATGGAAGTGAAAGGCTACCAACCTGAAGAAAACCAAGAAATCTCAGGTTAGGCTGAAATATTAAATACATTGAACTTAATAACCATGGACAAATCAGGACTCAACAGCAGAGACAAGACTTAGCAAAATTGGTTAGTTAGTAATAATGAATATTTCATTTTTATACTACAAACCCTCTCAGAAAGCTTTTTGTGAAAACAGGAGCATTTTCCTCTCTATGTTGTTGTGTGAATTTAAAAGTGATCAGGAGATTCAGACAAACAGTTTAGACACATATCCTTGTGCCGTGCTGTCAGGTCTGCACTCTGTTTCTCTACCACCTACAGCAGAATACATAACTTACTGCACCACCAAATCCTGCCAAATAAACAGAGCTTTTATGAATGTTTATCTGACATCTTTGTAGATATAAAGCATGCTCCGTGCTCTATCAACGAAACAAACAGAATAGCGGGGTGAGGGCTGAGAATGGTAGTTATTCTACTCAGATTTGACATTTTTCCCGGTCTCTGCGTGAGGAAACAGGGAGAATTTGGGTACCTTTGTTTCGGCGGGAGGGCAGGGGGGGCGGCGGGCGCGGTGCCGGGTACTGGGCGGATCGGGGGCGACCCCGCGCGGCGGCGGTGGCAGCCGGGACCGGCACCCCCTTCTTTCTGGAAAGAAATTTAAAAATTTAAACAGACAGACGGGGAAGTAGCCCTTTGTTTTTAATACAGTGAAATGAAAACATCAACAACTCTTTTTTTCCTACTGTTTTCAGGTATGCATTAATTTATTTTATTTTCCTTNTTTTTCCTTCCTCCCCCCCCACCTCCCCCCCCCCCTAAAAAAATTAAAAAATAAAAAATAAAAAAAGGGCATTTGCTGCACTGCTAGCAGCAGCTTGCGCCTAGGAAGGACACCTGACCCTCTCTCCATTCGTCTTTTATTATTTCCATCCTCTCCTCAAACTGGCAGAATAAAGTTTGCACAGAGAATCACATTTTCACCTTAAAGCCCTGCACAGCTGGAAAGCAGAGGTGGATCTACATCAAATTGTTCAGCACAGCTCTGCCCCAAAATAGGTCCTCGAACCATTTCCATTGGCCACAGCGACTCCAGTGGTGGGAGGATGTGAGGGGACAGGCACTTTCCACTCCAGGAAGCCTGGAGTAAACAGAACAGAGTGGAAAATATCTGTGCCTTCACATTCACCAACCATACTGACTTCATAGGCCTCAAGGTCTTCCTTTGAGAGATGTGTTAAAACAATTACAGAACTTGAACTGAACTATGGTTTAAACTTTTCTGTACTACCTTAAAGTACTGTAGCAGCTTGAGATATCTACTACAGTATAGAGAAATTACTAAAAAATGGTAGTGTGCATGCACCTTGGCCTGTTTTTTCTGGAGTCTGTTCTGTGACTACTGACATCTTAAAAATGCAACAGCTCTAAGTGACAAGGCTATCTTTTAGTTTCTACCTTTGTAGCTTTACCTGTCCCACAAGAAAGCTTTGTCATCTTCATTGTTTTTTATAAAACCGCACAATAACTCAGGCAGTGCTCAATTCCTCAACAGGAACAAGTTGTATAACTTTATTGCTGCAGTAAAAATAAGCGTAAATCAGCAGACTAGCTTGATTTTACTGTTTCATACTGAAAATTATCTTGAAAGCCTCGGCCTCAGTTGTTTCCATGTCCATGGGAAACTTGCCAAATAGTATATTGACTCTCCCACTATCATTTGCATACATTAAAAAATATAGGCCAAACTCCTTCATTATGGAATAGAAACTGTGCCCTCATACATCTCAAAGCAGTCTTGAGAGCAAGGATTTGATACATTCTTATCTTCTTTAACAGTTCCCCTAGAAGTTACACTTGAACTGAAAAAGTTTTTTTGCATAAACATTCGCTGTTTGAAAAATATACTTTTAAGATACTGAAAACCAAACTATGATTTTAGTCTTCCACTGAAAATTTTACAACTATACAAGACTAGTTTTCTTTTTCATTTCTTGAAAAAAACGGTCAAAAAACTCCCTGTCCCTGTTTGAGTATTTTCTGGCTCTTGATACAGAAACCTTGGTGGCTGCAGTGTTAAATGATAAGTTGTGTATAAAATCAGTTCTAATTTATTCTAAGCCTTCTGAGTTATGTGTAAGGAAAAGACAGAAGTTTTCTGTTGTTTTTAGCAATGAGGTGCTTAGCTGATTTATTAAGCGAACTTGTATGTATTGCTGCTAACTCTTCTGGTTTTGTCATAAGTTTATAGTGCTTCTCTTAATCATTCCTTGGAACTGTGTAATTTCATGATACTACTCACTTCTTTAAACAAAAATATATCTAATGTTTTAGACACCACCCAAGTGTAAATTGTTTGTGAATATAAAGTAAATTTATCTCCAAAGCTGAAAAAAACTAACCAAAAAGAGGAATGGAATATAATTCATATTTATCTTAATCAACGTGTATTTAAAACTGTCTTATGATTTTATTAGGTCTTATTCTTAGTTTTCAATTGTTTAAATAAATTTTAAATAAATTACAGCATTGTAATTTATTTAAAACAAAAAGAGTAGAAAGTACTCATTCTTAATTTTCAAAATTAACTTTAGGTAATTTTGAATAAAATAGGCTGAGTGCATATTATTTATAATTTTTTTAACTCCCCCACTCCAACAAAACCCTAATCCTCCTCACACTGTCATGCACTATTGCTCCCCTCCACCCCACCCAAAAAACCCCTACCCAACTCAAAAAGAGACAGAACCAACACAGATCACTGGCTTGTAGTTGCAGAATTGCAAAGTAAAAAAAAAATAATAATTCAGAACAATCAAATTCTTAATATGCGGCAGTCTTATAGAAAATAGAATTGCTTTCTTATCTTAAACAACTCCTCAGTGTAAATTAGTATTAAATATCAACTCTTCATTGGCAAAACAGCTGTGCAAGAGAAGAAAATTAGTGCAATTCAGTGGAAATACATAGCGCGCCATTAGTGTGTTTGCTTTTTTAACTGAAGATGAAGCTAATCTCTGAATCATGACTAACAAGTTTTCAAGAGTGGCTCTGGTCAAACTGGAAAACTTCTATTGGATTTTCAGTCTCCTTGTTACACAGAGGTTGTTCCTTGGTTTTGGTGAATGACCGTTGTCCAGCTCCACAGTCAGTGGTTATTATTATCTCCTCTGTGCAGAAATAGCAAGTCTTCCCTTTGTCAGAGATAAATATAACTATGTTATAAATATTTTAGACTTTTTTTCCCCTACTGACAAGGAAAACCGTCTGACGCAAGGAAAATTGTCCAGCTCAGAGGGATCTCTGGAAGCCCAGGCTAAACCAAAAATTAAACCTTTGGTCAATTTGAAGTGTTGCAATAATGATTTTCTGTTGTCAGCCAAAAGGTTAACCTGCAAACAGTTTTACACTAATAGATTGTCCCAAGCAAAGACAAAATCTTCTCAAATATTCTGGCAAAAGCCCAATATGTCACAGAATGTGACACTACAGGAAGCTTGAGGTGCTGCCTCACTAAATGACCTATTTTCAACCTGGCAGAAATTTTGTACTGCTTCATATAGCCCCATGTGCTGAAAAACACAGGATATCTAATTAATCCTTCAAGTCAGAATTCTTTACATTGATTTTCAAATTGTGGTTCTCTAGTCAGAAACAAAACCAATGCAACCTCTTCTACTTAACAAGGAACAGGAGTGAAAATCAGAAGCTGCAGTTCTGGGTGGATGTATTAAGAGTTCTAAGAGATAATTTTGGGGTTGGCAACATTTTGGCAGGTCCTAAAGTCTGGAAGGGAGTAATCAACATAAGGGATATTCTACTGCCAAGAGATGGGGCCAGAATTATTTTCCACTGGATGAAAATTGCTCAAAGGAAATATTTTCAAAGCAAAGCCTTCTTGGATCTTGATTCCTATATCTGGAAGTGCAGAAGAATAACATGGTGCCTGCCATCAGGGCAGGGACTCAACCTTATTAGGTTCCTGACCAGCCTTAGGGTTTAATGTAAACCAAAAAAGGATTAATAATCTCCATAGCTAGTCTCCTAGCTCTCTGAGTCACAGACTTTGAAGAGGCTTATGTTCCCCTACCCAGGTCAGAGTAATCTTTCTTCTGTTGCTCAGTAAGCAGGTGAATTATCACACTGACTAAAATTCTAAATTAGAAAATTGTATTCATCCTGGATAGGATTGTATTCATCCTTGCCCTGGATGATTTTTAATGAAGATTAGCATCAGTGTAAAGATTCCAAAAACATATGCTAGTAAACATTCTTTATTTTATTTCTTACAGTTCCAAAATGAAAGTTATTTTAGTCTTACTATTGGTCTTATGTGCAGGTCTAAATTTTGCTTTACTGGTGATTTACCATCTACTCATCTATTGCCAGGAAACTTAGTATTGCAGTCTTACTGGCTGACAGAAGTGGCCTTTCCTGAACTGTAAGCATGACTAATTACTAGGAAAGTAGAGTGCAGAAACAGAATTTAAGAGATTT
Organism: Thinocorus orbignyianus; assembly: GCA_013400375.1. NCBI lineage: Eukaryota > Metazoa > Chordata > Aves > Ciconiiformes > Thinocoridae > Thinocorus > Thinocorus orbignyianus. The sequence goes on along the minus strand of VXBW01006622.1, from coordinate 943,243 downwards.
ATATTGTTTGGAACACACATTTCCTATAATAACAACAGTCCTGGTTTTGCATTCATGGCCATATGAGGCAGAGAACCATTGGAAAAAAAAACAAAAACAAAAACAAAAAAACCCCCACAACCAAAAATCAGAAAGGGGAGTGTTTACTGGAAAAGCAGACTAATGAAAAAATCACTAAGGTTAGCAGTCCTGTGACTTCAGTAACTACTTAGTTATATGAGTGTGTGCTAACTGAGCTAGCCCTAGCCAGAGGACATAAAAATGCTTTCTCAAGTTGCTATGTGCAATTTTAACTAATAAGGCCCTTAATACAGATGGGCAAACCTCAAAAGGTTCAGAGTTTGGACTCACTTCCAGTAAGCACACATGCACATTTGAGTGATTATCTCCTTTAGTGTCTGCAAAATTGGACTGGAATCCTGACAAAAGTGAGCTTTCTTCTCCTGGGGTAATTCAGTCTTTCCAGTCATGACTGCAAAGCAAACTCTTCTCTTGGGGTAATCCAGCACTTTTAGCCATGACTGAAAATGCAGAGGTACAGTTGAAAAACAGCAACAAAAAAGATACATACCCACAGGAAAAAAAAAAAATCCTTCTAAAAAAGATTGCTGATGTATATTTTATAATTAATTTATCCCTACTGTAATGGCATAAATATTCTCGAAAATTAAAAGCCCACAACTTACATTTACCAAAATGGCATCTAAAAAACATGTATACAGGCATGTGCAATATAAAAAAAAACAAAATAAATTTAGATTTTGGGATGAAGAGGGGAGAAAATAATCCGTTTTGGTGTATTTTTTCAAGTGTTCTTTTTGTGTTTGTGTATCTCACAACTGAAGGTAAATAAATTTTGATCAATTTTTACTGAAGGTAAACCAAGACCAAGAGACTCTTAAATATGAACCATTTTATTCATTGTTTAAGAAAAAGAAGCTTTTTTTCAAGGTTTTTTTCATCCAAATTCACAATAATAAATTACACAGTTCACTACATGTTGCAAGGTTTAGACTATAAAATACAATATATATAAAATATATATAATATATATAAAATATAAATTTTACTTTAGCAAAAGCCAAAATTTCTAGGCAAAAAGTACTACCATGGTTTTATCAAGGAGAGAAAGACAGAAAAAATGCTGTACAGATGCAAATATTCACAAACCCAGCATGGATATAATCTTATGGAAAAGAAGCATCAAGTACCTCCTCTTAAAACTCAGGCGACACAGTGCTGATAGTTCTGTATGCAGTGACTTCTGTCTAGGAAAAATAAAAAAGTAATTCTGGATATTGGTTGAGTTGTTTAGAAAATATTTTATTTGTTTCACAAAAAGCAAAGGAAAATAATGTTTGATATCAGTTTCGCTGAAATCTGTAAGATCCAAGCTTATTCACCTAACTGTAGACAATTACCTGTAAGTCAGGAATCTCAGGAATGGGACCTTCCAAAATCCCTGTGTTGATGGGGAAAAGGGTGGTGATCAAGTCTCTCTGTACAGGCACTTACCTTTCTCCTTTTGTCAAGGAAAAACTCAAATGTAAGTGTTGCCAAAATGTAGGTGAAGTACCTAAATTCATGCCTAGGAAGAGTCAGATGCAGAGTAGTTTCATATCAGCTTTGATTCACCATAGATATAAACTGTGGAGGCTGTTTTACATATACAGAATTTGTGAGGAAATGCTGCAAATGTTAAATAATAAATTGTAATTTTGTAAGTCTATACTGTTTACTGTATTTGAATGGCCAACGTATTTGTACCTAATTGAGTAAATACATCCTCAAAAGAAACTTGGTGTTCCTGCTCTGGAACTAAATACATGTAGACTGCACCAGTCAACACGGGTTCTTTCTCTCTTTTTGTGAGATATAGGTGCTTCATAAGGAGTGCTTATGAGAAATGTATCCACAAAAGATAAAAATCTATCATCTTGTGACCTCAGCGATGCTTACACAATCTCTATTTGAGTCATGAAACCATTACACTGAAATAGCAAACATGTTTAGGTGGGTCAGATGATTTAGAAGAAGTTTCAAAAAATTTGCACAAAGCTGCAACATCAGAGCAATGCCTTTGTGGTTAAGGCCTGAAAAATATTTTCAGGATACTGATATTTTTTGAGGACTTGAGGACAAATGGTCATAGTTAATGCAAAACAGGGTGCGAAATTGGTAGATACTGGAGAAGAAAGGGTCGAAAGGCTGAAGCAACACACCAGGAAAATCATCGTTGAAAAGCCATTGCAGGTTGGTATGCAGAGATAGACCTCATGTGTGAATATCCCAGGAAAAATACTAAGGTAACTGGAAAGTGGTGTAGTGAGAGTCTGAGTGAAAATTTTGATTGGGAGAGAGGACATGAAATTTTCTGTTTTTGAGAAGTTAGGAAGAAAAAATATTTGGCAATTAAGTATACCCTGGTTAAAGGATTTAGTGGAGAATCTAATCAAGAACAAGTTTTCCAAACTGTAGCGACTTGCAGGATAGTTCTCTAACATTTAATGTAATCCAGCAGGATAAGGGTTTGGAAAATGACTTTTTTTTTTTTTTGTTCCAGCTGTGCCTGAGTTGACAGTTAAATAGCTATGGTGTGGTATCAGAGACAGTTTGAGACTATACACTAAATAGGAGGCAGTGTGAGAGAGAGATTTATCCCTACAGATTGTCAACACAGAGGTAGAAATTGAATTTGTCTATAAAATGATCCAAAGAGGTGTTTAGCAGCAGAAAAAGTGGAAGGTGGAGGAAGAAATTAAGGCATTTGAGGTTTAAGTAGGCAGGACCATAGGTGGGGACACTGGGGAGAATGACGTTAAAGATACCATGATCCAACAAGAGTTTTTGAAGAAGAACATGTCAAGGTCACCAAAGTCTAAAGAAAGGTGTGAATTCAGTATCATTTTTGATGTTTGAATAAGCAAACTTGCTCAGTTTGGGAAAAACTGATGCAGTGGAATACGTAAAAAACAGGAATTGGATAATTGTTAATTTCCTCTGGCAGGAAGAGAAGGAGAAGGAATAGCTAGGAAGGAAGCAGGGACAGCAAGATTTTTGGCAGTGGAAAGTTACTGAGCATTTGAAATGTAAAGCTGAAGTCACAGAGGTGATGGGCCTCCCTGGGGCTTGGAGGGAGCCACTCTCTTCTCTCATCTCAGGGATGAAGAAGAAAGTGAGCTTGTCACTAGCACTGAGGTAGATGCTGAGACAGAAGGAGCTTTTTGATGTCTCTATAGGAAAGATACTTTAAAAAAATGCTCTTTCTGTGATAGTTCTGTGAGAAGAAAAACAAAAAATGTAAGTAGAAAACAAAGACATCTCCAAAGAAGTCTCCAAAAAAAGATAAACAGATCTGGGTAGAAAATTGCTCATGGCAGATAAGTTGGTATATTATATACATCCCTCAGTAGATCACCACAGGATGTGGTTTACATGAAATCAGCCTGGATAGCCTGGATGTTCCTTTAGTGTCTGGAAGTACCTCCCATCCAGAGCCTGAAATTTTTGAAAATGCTTGGGGAATCACTCTCAAGAGCAACTTTCTGTCAATTCTGGGAATGTTGTACTTATCAAAAAATGAAAAATGGGTTTCTGGATGGCATGAGAAAAGTGTGAAAAAGAAATCAACTCTACAGCTGTTTCTTATTAACACTATCTTTAGAAGTTTTTATAAGCTGTAAAATACAACATGCCAACATTAAGTCATTTACAATTAAGCTTTTATGTCAAGATTTCTTTAAAAAAATAGACATAAAACATTCTTACACTAAAGACAAATAATAGGCTTTTTATAAGCCTTGCTACCATAAAGTTATTTTGAGGTTTAAGGGCAAATTATTTTAAAGACCAAAAGAAACCATGGATTATTCTGACGTTCAGTGTCATAGAAATTATTTGAAACATCATAGAAAATAACATTTCGTAGTGTAAATTAGTACAGATTACATAAAATTAGTGAATTTACAAGAAACCTCATCAATGAAGGGTGTAATCTTATACCTGTACAATACCTTCATTACTTTCTTCAAGTTTCAAAGAAAAATGAGTCTTCTATGTTGAGATAAGAAGTGGTTTCTGAACATTTGAGGGCATTTGTTTTCTTTCAAGCCTCTGCTTCTTTTAGATGGTTGAATTTTGCCTCTGGAATTGTACATAAGATAACATTTATCTTTAACTGAAGACTCATTTCTGCTGCTTATTATTTGGTAAATATAAAATGTAAGATTTTTTGGCTCACCTCACGTATTAGTTCCAAGATAAAATTCAGCCTCTGTAGAAGCCTTTTTATCCTGTAATTATAAAATCCTAATTTTATAGTATTTATCTGGCAGAAGTTTAACTGAAATTGAACAATGAAGTTCCCACATATCTCATTGTAAGAAACCAGTCTTGTTCTGAACAAGAAATAAATTAAGAACAACCATTGCTGTTAGACTTGAACTGATGTCACCCTGTTCCATTATAAAACTTTCATTTCTAATTCAAAGTTGCCTCTATCAAATCGAAAGACTGATCTGTTTTTAAAGACTTCCAAATGCAATAAAGGCTACTTTCTATGGTCTTTTTTGCATCTTCTCTTTCTTTAGACATTTTTATAAATCAAATGAATTTCCTAAAAAAATAAGATCAATTATCCAAACTACACACCTGGAACCAAAACATGAAACATCGCTTAAAGAAAATAAAGTTCTCTATTATATACTCAAGTCACTGTGGGAGGTGAAACAATTCTTGATTTTTAAACAGAATTCCCATGCAAACCCACCATTTCCCTATGTTCCTGTAGACCATATGTTACATGGGATAATCCTTGTCCACAGAATATGTTACCAAATCAAATCATTTTAAAATGTCAGACACAGCCTATGGATGCAGACCACACATATATCAAACTTAGGTAATTTGCTGGTGATATCTAGTAAGAAAATGGTTGGAAATAAAAAAGTCCTTTTTCTGTCTTTAGTCGTTCACACATCCGGAATTTTTTTTTTTTTTCATTTACCTTTTTCTCTTTTGGAAACAGGAAAAGATAAAGCCATATTCTCTTCTGGGAGCAGCCTATTTATTCCAGCAGACATCAGATTTATCAGATTTACACAAATCAGTGTGCCCCACTGCAGACCTGGTCCTCAGGTTCATATTTTATAGGGAAAAAAAAGGTCCATTTGACTTACTATACAACTTTGGGGTTTGAGTTGGATTTGCCTTTCTCAGGCCATGCCTCCCCAGCTGGGCACTGTCAGATTCAAGCTTTCAGTAGAACTAATTAGCTCAATCACAGCATGAGCTAATGTGACTGGATGGACTCCAAACTGGAGATACCTCACACCCATCTGTCTCAGAGAATGGGCAGAGGACTGTGCTCTGTCTGCATGTTGCCTTGCCTTAAGCCTCCAGCGTTAGTTTACTTCCAGCTTCACATTCCAATTCATAGTGTGAAACTAGAAATGTAAAAATCTAAGCAGGCTACAAAGCTATAAAAGTATTTTGGTTTTGCTTAGATGGAACAGCGCTTGGCCTCCAATGGAGCACTCCCCATTCTTTGTTTTAGATTAATTGAAAGTACAAACTTTGGCCAGTCTCATAACTGCATTGCACAGTTAGCACCTAGTTTTGTGCGCAGCTCTCAAAATCTGTATGTGGTATGAACTGAGAGACAGAACAGGTTTATTACCAGCAGAGGACAATGGTAATGACTTGCCTTAAGCTACAGAAAAATTTAAATGCATATTAATATTCAAGTAGCTTGCACTAAATCCAAAACAGGTATTTGCAACTGTACTAATGACTGGATAACAGTTCTACACTGGACTAATAATTATACTGCCAGGGGTTTTAGACTCATGGGGGTCAATCAGAAGTAGTAGCTGCAACTGAAATGAGGAGCATAATCAGCTGCTGCTGAGGAAGAAGGGAAAAAAATCAAGAATCGCTGGTGTTTAGACCTAGAATTTTAGCTCTCTTGGCTACTTTGCTGTCTTTTTTATGCACATAAAAATATGTCACGGAAATATAGTAAGGAGGGGGGGGAGCAGGGGCAAAACAGCCAACCTGACCTTGAGTGAGGGTTGTAAGCTTCCCACCACTTTGTGCATGTGGGCAGAGCTGACCATGCTGGGAATGTGCTGACGGCATCTACTGTCCCTGGTCGATTTAATGCAGATCTCTAATATTCCCTCCTCATTTGTCAAGGGCTCCAGGAGGGGAGATCAGTAACTTTCTTCCCACAAGGAGTACAATGCTCACTGAAAAACAGCTGCACTCCTGAGAAGAAGTTATTTGAGATTCAGCTGAGATCTGTAAAATTCTCTGGAGTCTTCAAACTAAAGTACAGCTCACATTGAAAAGTAAATGACAGCACTTTGTCTGAAAGCTCCGGTTGGGCTCTTCCTCCTCCTCCTTGCTAAGGGCAATATCGCCGTGGCTTGCGGTCCAGCGAAAAGCAGCGAGCTTGTCATTCAAATGACTGTGTTGCTGCAACAAGCAACTCCCTGGAGCTGCACGAGTGAGACCGCAGCTCTGCCGAAGGCTTATTGTTTCACTCCCTCCCTTTCCCTTCCTTGAGTGGCTGGGCTGCAATCTGAGACAAATAGTTGCACTGTGTCTGCTCGCTGCATGAGACCAGGTGATCTGGGGAATGGTGGCTGCCAGGTTCCAGATTGATGGTGTGTCGAAACCCCAGAGCAAGATATGTTGGCAGCAAAGTGATCCTCAGTGGGGAATCCGGCATAATATGCTTTCCAGATTTCTGGGCCAGCTTCCAACTTCTCACTCCTATGTAAGCAACAACTATCCCTCATGAGGGAGAAGAGGGGCCCTTGCACTTGCTGCTGATGACTGCCCTAATAAATGTGTTTAACATATGTATGTTTATAAAGCAGCCATAGGGAAGCAATTTGACTACCTCTTTCCACATATATCTTCCTCCTGCCTGCCTGAGTGCTGGCATGAGGCCAGCTCGAAGACAATGCGATATAAACTTGACAGCCACCTCTTCATGCATATGGTCAGACAGAACACTGTTCCTTTGGGATTACTCCTCCTATGTTAAGCATGCTGCCAAAGGAAATTACAATACTCTCTCCATTTTATGATGCAGATAATCAGCATTATAATATTCATGTTATCTCCGAATATTGGAATTTTCTTAGTTTCCAGAGCAACTTAGCTATTGTGACTGTATTGTCCACTGTGGGCCTGAATCAGTTCCCCAGATCCAGCCTTTACATTAATGTCATGCAAACTCTCAAAAGCTGCAGTTTATACTTATATTTCTCAGGATAACTGGGCATAGGTAATATATAGGTGCAACAGAATCCAAATTTCTCTGTGTCTCTTAAGCACCTTTTCTCAAGGGTAATTGTCACTTCCTTCCTCCAAACTCTGTAGTAATTCTACTGTGTTATGATAACACTCTGCACCAGGAAAGGCAAGGCAAGGCAAGGCAAGGCAAGGCAAGGAAAGGAAAAAAAAAAAGAAAGGAAAAGAAAAGAAAAGGAAAAGAAAAGAAAAGAGAAGAGAAGAGAAGAGAAGAGAAGAGAAGAGAAGAGAAGAGAAGAGAAGAGAAGAGAAGAGAAGAGAAGAGAAGAGAAGAGAAGAGAAGAGAAGAGAAGAGAAGAGAAGAGAAGAGAAGAGAAGAGAAGAGAAGAGAAGAGAAGAGAAGAGAAGAGAAGAGAAGAGAAGAGAAGAGAAGAGAAGAGAAGAGAAGAGAAGAGAAGAGAAGAGAAGAGAAGAGAAGAGAAGAGAAGAGAAGAGAAGAGAAGAGAAGAGAAGAGAAGAGAAGAGAAGAGAAGAGAAGAGAAGAGAAGAGAAGAGAAGAGAAGAGAAGAGAAGAGAAGAGAAGAGAAGAGAAGAGAAGAGAAGAGAAGAGAAGAGAAGAGAAGAGAAGAGAAGAGAAGAGAAGAGAAGAGAAGAGAAGAGAAGAGAAGAGAAGAGAAGAGAAGAGAAGAGAAGAGAAGAGAAGAGAAGAGAAGAGAAGAGAAGAGAAGAGAAGAGAAGAGAAGAGAAGAGAAGAGAAGAGAAGAGAAGAGAAGAGAAGAGAAGAGAAGAGAAGAGAAGAGAAGAGAAGAGAAGAGAAGAGAAGAGAAGAGAAGAGAAGAGAAGAGAAGAGAAGAGAAGAGAAGAGAAGAGAAGAGAAGAGAAGAGAAGAGAAGAGAAGAGAAGAGAAGAGAAGAGAAGGGCATATCTTACATTAATGGAAAGCAAATTAGTTGCCATATAACTGGCAGATGATGTTTTGGTGCAGGAATTTTGGGTGTCCTGACTACGGACTTTAGGTATGCCCTAACTAAAGTAATGAAAATGTCCAGCTGATGCTACAATCATCAGAGAGATAGAGACATCTCCAAAGTCTGAATTAAACCTCTTTAGAGATACGTCTAAAATAAGTAGGATGAATTATCTTCTGGGAGGAAACTCTTTCGATTGACCATACAGGTGGCCTGCACGATTGTCTAACACTTGAGTCCTGTATTTTGGACCTAAAATTGGTTGAGACTAATTCAGCCCTAGAGCTGTACTACACTTATAAGAGTAGCCTAAATTTAGCAGATCTCAATAAATTCTACTTACAAAGAATATTTCTATTCTTTACCTTAGGAGCTCTTGGGATTACCTCATAGGTAGCTCCAGGGCTGAGTAATGAGGCTGCCTTGCAAGAAAGCAGTCTAAGATAAGCCTGTTTTTTAAAGAAATACTTGCTTTAGTCTGCTTGCCACTGTAACATTCACTGTATTCCATTACCAGCACTGACGGCATTGTACTGGAAAACAGTTTTACCAAATATATCACTGGGACAGGTCGCTGGAAAATAAAGAATAAAAAACAAAATCAAAGCTGGAAACTTGGTTTTGGATCATCTTTTGTGTACACTGAGAGACTTGTGGACTATCTTAGCCAGTAGTAGGTGACAACAAAAACAAATCTTCTGGTTCACATCAGTATTCAACTCTAAGGAAAAAGAGAAAGTGTTGCTCAATAAAGACTGGAGATACTTCTCAGACCTGAGAGGCAAATACCGTATCGTGTGTGTATTCATACATTATCATAAATCATAAAAATATTTACAAATATGAGATAGCATTTTTCTTCAGATACATGAGTTAAATCCTGAGTCTGTCTCATCTGTTGTATTGTGCTTATCTTAAGACCAGCTCTGGAACAGGTGAATTAAGAGACTGTCTTACAATTTTTATGAAGGAAGGGACACCTGGAGGGCAAGTTGAATATGTCTTTCCAGGAACACAGAATGATACCACTATGAGTCTGTCTGGGTACCCAAACTGCAAAGTCAGAGGGAGATGTCAATATACTTTGCAATATGACTGACCAGGTTGATTCATCCAAGGAGTATTTACCTTGTTTTTCTCTTTCTCTGACCTCTGGTTCCCCATTTTCATGAACTCTTGTGTTGACCACCTGTGATGAGGGATACATACATTTTCCCCCTGGGTTTTCAAGTTATAATTCAGAATCTATTGCCTTCCTTTTCAGTGTATATGGGAGTGAAGAGGTTCCTACAGAACAGTTGATTGACCTCTGGGAATACTTATGAAAACAACTGTCAGTGAAATGAGGAAGCTATAATAGGTTAGACATCCAGTTCTATGCTCTTGTTCAAATTCCTACAGAGAAAAAAAAAACATGGAAAATTAAAGAAAAGATATTTAAATATTGACTTCTTGTTTCTTTGGTCACTTAATACTAAGGTCTGGAAAGTGTCCTATCCCTTTCCATGCTATGTGACAAATGGTGCGGAGGTGGTAACAGGAATGAAAAGTTGCAGAAAAGTAAGAACACCCACGGAGAAATTACTGAAAATATTCTTCTTACTTTTTTTTTTTGGAAGAGAAGTATTTTCTTAAGTGAGTGGGTTTGCAAATAAATATATAGAGGTCTTAAGGTTAATAAGAATTGCTAGACACTTTCTTCGCTCTTTAGAAAAATAGACAAATTATGGAGATACTGTCAAACAATATATTTTTAAATAGTGGTGTACACGTCCCTGTTGTCTATATTAAGTGAATGCTGAAGCAATATTCAATAGGAGTTTGAATAGAACTACATTATACTGAAGGATGTTCATACAGAATTGTAAGTGACATTGTGCATACCTCAGCTTAATCACCAAAAGCATGAAATAGAGCATTAGCTTTTGGGTTATGAATACAATTTCTCCCTACTTAATGTACTCTCCTTTTGTTTTCTGGACCAATGTATTTTATGGCAATACAAAAATAATTGAATACTGCTACAAATTTGTATTTGAATGGACTATTAAAATATTTTATTTTATAAACTCCTTACTTAATTTACTGAGTTCACTCACAAGCCTTGACAATTTGTTTGCATTTACTGTTTAATGACCTGGTTTCACCATGTTAGCTTAATAACACTGTGCTGAGTCACATGAGAGGTGATTTATTTGTACTGTACAAGCCAACATCAACTCACAAAGAAAACCACCTTCCTGTTATTAACTTAGCGTCCTGAATATCTACTAATAATTTTGCTGAGATATGTATGCACATACATATGGTGAAGATACATGAAATTTAACACAGAACTGATTCAAAATCTGAATTGAAAATGAAGAAAAATGATTGCATTTAAAGAAAAATTGACGTAAAGTTATGTGAACATAAATCTGACCAGCCTCCAAAAAAAAAAAAAAAAAAAAAGGGAAGTAATTTATAAGGTACTTTGCCTTGAATGTTTTCCTTTGGACAACTCAGTCTTAAGTAATATCTTCAAAGCATTCATACATTTTCTGCTGAATTCTTCCCAGTATGTTTGCACCTATCAACCTTAATTTTTGCAAATAATTTCTTTTGGCTACTATTCCTAAATACCTGTTCAGGCAGAAACTGTAACCCAGCAATCCTAAAAGCATCAAACTATTTTGCTAGCAGTATCATGAACTGAATGTGTTTAAGAGTATCGCATTAATGGAAGTTTAATCACAAGGAAATAATTATCTATGACTAATAGAACTTTGTATTGCCTTTGACATTTCCCACAGGTAAGAGACAAATAGGCAAGTGATACTAAGCATATTGCAGGACTGGATACAATTTAGTTTTCATCTATCCACTGCTATCCCCTTCATCCGTGATGCAGAGCTAACTTGCTGCTTGAAACTGGGTCCTTGCCCGAATGCCGCTGGTTTAAGTGGTAGCTAATAAAAAGCAACAAATCAAATAAAACTATTTGTAGCCACTATTGATGGCAAAATCAATTTCTCTTAAGTAGCATTCACTGCATATTATATGTAAAATAATACAGGACAGCTATTCAGAAATCTTTCCCATCTGGGAAAGCAATCAGCACTAGCCAGGTTTTTCTACTGTTTGTTTCTTTAAGAATGTGAGAGATATTTTCCGTATTTATCAAAACTGCCTGTATTATTTTTGCTCTGCTTGTTACTGTAACACTTAGCTATATATTTGCCATAGAAAGAGTCTTGACCTTGGAATAACACCCAAAGGCCTAATACAGCAATGTCCTCTGACTGACTTGTGAGGTAACATAGTGGAAAAACTTGTGTAACTTGAAGGCATTCAGTCATATGATTCTACAATGGTCTTAATGCCAAACTAGTTGCTTTTTTTTGTTGGTGTTTTTTTTTTTTTTTTTTTTCTCTGTTTTGGAAACATGAAGATTCTCTGCTATGAAGACATTTCTTTATTCACCATTGCAATCTATGGATATTTAAAGATATATGATATTCTTATTTTAGTGCAAACTTAAAATTAATGGAGGTTTCATTTTAAGAGAGGCAATTGTTTTAAAGCATGACTAAGAGCTATTTCACCTTCCAGCTGATGTTGTATATGGCATGAAATAAGAAGTTCAGAAGTTGCTTTAGGAGAAAAGCAGTTATTTATAGAAGGATTAGCAGGTCTCAAGAGCTGACAAAAAAATGTTGTGCTTCAGTATACACAGTACCTTAAAAACCTCACGTCTCCTTTGAAAAATGGTGGAAAGAGCCTTGCTAGATTGGTATTTCTGCAAAATGGGTGTACTGGGGCTGATTTTTGTGATAATCTACTAACAATAAGCCTGTTATTTAGTAACCTTTCACCATGAAGACCCTTATATCAAAAGGGAAGAAATTAATAGCAAAGTTTTACTTGCTCAGGAGTCCCAGACTTTTCTGCTGGGAGTATCAGCAAGGAGTTTCTCCACTATACTATATTGAGAAGTAGCAAAGGACAGTCTAGCAAAGAACCAGATATATATTCTGGTATGCTAAAACTCTAACATGGAAAGCTTAAATTCTGGGGCTGGGGAGTGGGAGAGGTATGTGTTTGTTTGGTTTGGTTTGGTTTGGTGGGTTTTTTCATTATTTTTACCTTTTCCCAAAAAGATCCAATAATAGAAAAGAATTACATTAATGTCTTACAGTGTAATATTTTCCAGGTAAAAAGTTTCTTTAGTTTTTCCAAAAGAAAGGTGCAGCAGAAGAGTAGAAAGAGTGAGTTTCAGTTGGTTTATCCTTCCACTAAATGGAAGCTCCTCTTTCACTTGTAATGGAAAGGAAAGATTACAACAATCTAAGCAAAAAAGAAGGAAGAGAAGCATAAACCTGCATCTTAAGCAATATTTAGAGTAAACCTATAACGAATTCTGTCTCTGCACAGCAATACGAAATGACTCTTTTAAGATCACGTCTTATCACATGGATTCAGAGTCACTTGCTGATCAGTTTATCCGAATAACCACTACTGATCCAGCCCATTCCATTTGCTGGACACTGAGTTAGACTGGTAATGAGCTTGTGGCTGATGCATACACTTGTATTTTGAAAAGTATACATTCCTTGAAATACTTTTTTTTAAAAAGTGAATGCTTCAATTTTTTATTTCGCCACCTTACTGTTTCAGTAAGCCTCTAAAAGTGATAGTTTCAGAACAGCAAGGAGCGTTTGTGTGTAAAGAGGCCACGGTTCAATGTGGCAGAGAAGGCCAGATGTCTTGGCAGAACAAGTAAGTGTGCATCTGTATAGTTTGTGTAGTGAAATAAAGGCTTTAAACCAGAAAAATCTGAAGATATCTCTATATACACTTGGCCCTCACTTCTAAACAATATGTGCATCTTTTACAAAATGTTTTAAAATATCATTTTAAAATGCTCAGTTGGGTGGAAGATAAGAGATTAGCCAGACTTTTCTAGGAAATAGGAATTATTTCTCTGAAAGATTTTTGTCTTCTTTTTTATTTGAACTATACCTTGGATTTGATGAGACTGTAAAAAATCGGCCCCATATATAATATAATTGAACAATTTTAAAATGGAGAAAGTAATCCTGTAATAGAAAAATAATTGTTCCTTTGAGTCCCATTTATTCAATTAGTCAAAGGTTCACATTTTTTTATTCCTCTCTCTCTCTCCTTTTTAACTTTTTAATTAATGAACAAACTTCAGTAACACTAAATATTAAATTCTGTTTCTCATGTTAAACTTCATAACAAAGGGGGAAGAAAAGAAAAGAAAAAAAAGATGAATGCTGTAGAAAGATAAACAAACTAGCAACCCCCTACAGTGTTCTCATGACATTCACATTTTATTCAGTTATCCTTTTCTTTTCTTATAAAGACTTTTTCTCCCGAATAGCTGTCCATGTGCCTTTTACCAGGCAAATGGCCTTGTAGCCAACACACACAACCCCCCCCCTAATCACATTTCTCCTCTTTTTCTTTAGTGAGGTCTTAAGTTGAGATAAATCTGATCTGTGGCAGATGGTGGTACAGCTAACGAAGCCCAGGTCAGTGTGTGACCGAGTAAGAATTGCCACCAGACAAGGTCAGTGAGCCTGGCCCCAATTCAGCTAATAGCGGTGTCGAGCTCTTCTGCTGTTCTGGCACAGTGGCAAAGCTCAGCCTTCAGCCCAGGCCCATATGCTGGGAAGAGCTTTCTTCACCTGAGCTCTTTTAATAACCCTCCATCAGTACGAAATATCTGACCACTGGGGACTTGCCTGGCAGGTCTAACAAATTAGGGCTGCCGTTACAAGTAAACAGCTATGCCTGCCAGTTATCTCCATCTGCCCGGCGCTGCCAGCTTCATTATGTGCATCAGGAGATGGAGTTAAACAGATGGCAGGAAATGTGCTTGGCCCTTGCACTCAGGAGAGGGGGACGAGAGGCAATTGCTTTGCATAACATCCCTTTCCCTTCATTACTTCACATTATAATATGTAAATAAAGTCACCCCTAGAGCAATTTAAAAAGCACTTAGCATTGAAATATAAGGGTGCTACATGGAAGGAGAGAGAAAGGAAAGGATGAAGTTTCAGCTGTTTGCAAACCGGAGTTTACTCCCCCGCGCCCTGTGCCCAAAGAGATTTCAAGGGCTGCTTTTATTTCTGACACACTAAATGAAACTCTTTCTGAACGTGTCTCTCTCATTCTCGTTCCCTGCCTGTCTCCAAAGACTGCAGGAAGCTGTCAGTCAGGCAGCTTGCAGGAAGGCCTGTGGTGTGCGTATGAGAGCACCAGGGAGGAGTGCACAGCGTTAAACAGCCAGACTCTGCTCTTTTTTATTTGTTTGGGGATTTTTTGGGTTGACATTGGAAATGCAGCAAGCCTGCAAGCTGGTAGGGACACATCATTAAACATTGCCTCGCTCAGGAGTAAAGAAAATAATCCAGTTTTCATACGGAAATATTAACATCCTTGGTTTAAAGTAGGGACAAATAACACTGAATAGGACTTAAATCTCAAAGTGCGAAACTTATTTCTGTATTGTGCCCTGCCTTAGACCTGTCAGAGGATACTGGATATCTCACTTTCTGCTTCTGAGTCTATAAAAGGACACATATAACTTAGAAACGAACAATTGAAACCACTGGACATCAAGGACTTTTGTGGGATTTAGGCTGTCTGAACATGGATCCAAACTTTCTGGAAGAGTGGAGGTCTTTTTTATGCATTTCTATTTTGCATAACATACTGTGAATCGCATCTCAGCTAAAGCCTGCAGTTGCTATTGTAATATAAGGAATAGAAAGAATGGAGTGAGAGGCCGACACACGAGAAGGGTAAACCAGCCTGGTTTTAGTGGACTGATACCAGTATGAATCTGATTACCTGACCCACTACATTATATCTCTCCATCACATATTAAGGGAATAGATCACCCGACAAAAAGCAACCAGTAAGTGGCATACAGTGGCAAAAGTCTGTCAAACAAGATTTTCATCTTCATTGAAACATCTGGAGTTCACATAACAACTGGAAAATCCATGATATTCAGTAGAATTGAGCCAGCTAAAAATGAAAACTGGGCAGCTTGTCAGAGGAGGGGCACTGCAGAGTCTAATCACCCAGGACAGTCCAAGTTGTATTTTTTAATCCTGGGCAAACACTGGAGGATAAAGATGTCTGTGAATATGATGCATGTAAACACACAAGTCAGGAGGCTATGAAGCAACAGCTGCCAGCACATTTTCTTCAAAAGGGAATTATATACCTGAATTATATGCCCAGTAGTAGCAGTCTGGTGTCCCCTCTTCTCCATTTGAGAGCAGATGTTCAGAGGCCAGCAATGAGGGCTGTATTTTAAGAGAATTGTGAGAAAGTTTCTCACAGAAGAAAAGAAAAAATGTTTCACATTTGCCAGTTTTCTGGGTCTTGACTGTAGACTGCTAGATTTCAGGATGGCTAGCAGGCATGGCTACCAGATGTTCAAAAATCCCAGACAAATGACCATGGTGCCTATAAAGAGCAGCTCTAGTGTACACCAAGGGGAAACCTGTTCTGCTTTGCACAATCCAGACTTTTCTGTGATACAGCAGGCTTGTCACGTACGTGCAGATCTACTGAGCATGTATGATAGCTCCAAAAATGAGACACATAAAACCTACTGCCTGTGGACCTGCCAGCTTTGACAGGTCTGAGTCTGGTAGTTGCATACTGACTGAAAGGGTTCCTCTGTGCTTGTAGTGGCAGACAGCGGTACATCCAAACTTTAAGTCTCAAACCTTCCATGACTCCCTGCTAATAAAAATCAGAAAACAGGAGTTTTTCCTCTTCATCATCTTTATCACCTTAAAACCAACTCCACATCCTGTTATGAAAACATGGTGTCAATGTATTTTCCATAAACATTTTCTCGCATCGTCCTCAGTTGCTCCCCTCATTATCGAATTCCCTACTTCTGGGTCAAAGAATTAATCAAACCGAGCTTCTGTTTTTAATAGGTATGATTTTTTAATTTTTTTTCCTTTTTGATGGCCTGATTATTTTGTTTTACGCTTTTATTTTTAAGGGTTCAACTTGTATTCTGCTGTCTTTTTCCAAACCAAGTTCCCAGCTTTTGAAGCATTTCTGCCCAACAGCTCAGGAATAGTGCCCACCATTGCTATTAAAAACAGTACTGAATCCTTTCACATCTTCCTCCTTGCAAGGTTACACATGGTTTACGGGGGTCTCTTATCTCACACAGGAATTGCCTCCACACTAAACACAGGGATCAATTTAAATTCTTGCTTCTAATTAGTGTAGGATTTCTTTGGACCTTCTAGGCCATTCTTTTTTACACAGTCTAGCATGATCATTAGTTTTGGCATATGCTGCTCTCATTGTCAAACCTGATTATACTGTGGCCACTATTACTTAGGGATTTGACAGCAGTTCATAAAGCAGTTTTTTTTTTTTTTTTTATTTGGAACCAGAGTGATCTGCAATTAGACTCTCTCTTCTTCTGCTCTAGTTTGGAGCTGGTGATTGCGTTCCTGCAGCTGCTTTTTGTGCATTTTTTCTTATCCTTCTGGCAATACACTGGTGCATGGAGTTATTGGATTTCAGGCTGAAGGGGAAAGGAGTATCTGGACTCATTCTTCAGCCATCCCAGGGGCGTGCTCTGGGCCTGTGATGCTAGGCAGGGAGGCTGGGAAGGGGGGATACCACCAAAGAAACTACTCCTGTCATTAGTACACTGCATGTCTTTAGTACGTTGCACTAGTGTTTACTCTCCTCCATAAAGATCTACAGCTTTTCCTCTTTAACTGATTAAAAAAAGAATAAATAAAAAAAAAAATAAAAAAAAAATGTGCATGTACAGGCTTATTTAGCTGAGCCATGCTCAGAAAGAGCCTGCATCCATCATTTCAAAATGAGATTTAGCTGAAATCACAATGTGATTGCACTTTGCTTTCTCTTCCACTACTCTGTGCACCTTTGCCTATTTTTGTCTTTGGTGCCATCATATTTTATTAGCAGCTCATGCTAATGACATGTCTGTATGCTTATTTAAAGATATACAGATAGACATTGAAAGATACAGATATATAAAGTGGACTATAGGTCTGGGAGGTGAAGAGACTGCTGAAAAACTTTCTAGTACATCAATCAGACGTTGTGTGAAGTTTCAACCACATACAACCCCTAATGAAACCCTATTCAATCAGGGTCTATGAAACATAATATATGTAATTTTTTTTCCAACAGTCTCTTTTATAAACAAATAGCAAGGGTTCCCCCAAATGCTATATCCTTATTCAGCATCTCCGGTCACCAAACTTTATTTAGTATTTCTACTAACAAATAATCCAGTATCATTTTACAGACACCAGACTTTTTCTCCAGTTGCAAGGGAGATATTTACTTCAGGGTCCTGGACAGGCAGCAGGTTACTGATTTGGCTTTACCAAGGTGTCAGAAACCCGTGGGATCACCTGAGTCTTCTTTCCTCTTCTATTGTCTCTACAATATCTCCAATTGCAGCAGTTTAAGCGAAGGCTCTTACAGCAAAACCCTCCATCTATATTATCTCTCACTGTAGATATTCTCAAGGTTTATTTTTATTTCACATAAAGAACCCAGTGAGGAAAATGAAGGAAAAAAGGATTTGGAGCAAGGACTACAACACCTTTCCTGAGATGGAGAAAAATTTTGTGAGCTCCAGCATGTATTTGAAATTCTTGTACCACCTTTGACTTTTCTAGTTAAAAAAGACTTGTATTTAATCAGCAGCTAAATCGATCTTATATATCTGGTAGTGGCATTATTTATTAACATGAAACTATTTAGTATAGGCAAAAGTCAAGAACATTGAAAATATAGTTTCTACGTATTTTACACTAACTGTAGGCATTGCAGTTTTTTAAAATAGAAAATGGGAAAAAAAAAAAAAGTTTATAACCTGTTTCTTAAGTTGGTCATAAAGAGGCAGCAATTATATTTTTTTTTTATTTTCCCTTGTTCTGCAGCTTTATGGAGCATGTCAACATTGTCTCTCATGCCTTGTCATTAGCAGGCTGAAACACCTTCTATTTACTGGAGATTAGCCACTCCAGAGAGAGGAGGTTGCACTGTATCCCCCTCTGTCTGCTGAGACAGCTGTAATGGCTGCATGCACCTGTGGCACAATAGCCACCAGCAGCCAGCTAATATTGTTTATTGTTAATGAGGCATATAATTGCTGCAGTTAATCCAACTTCTGTGGTTACTAGGTAGAACGAGGAAAACTACAGTGAAACTGGATAGGGTAACAGTGTGAACAGAGTGTCTCCAGCATTTAATTTAGCTCTAACAAGGCAGTTAGTGTTAGATCTGTTAAGGAGCACTTACTGATGTTAATAAGCATAATAATCAACTATAACCGGCATAAATTAATTCAGCATTACAATACAGAAGTAATAAAATGGGTAATCATTATGCTCTTTAAATTATATTAATGTGCACATTCAACCATATCAAATGGTTTTACTGTTCACCAATATAGCAATAGTAAATTAATTTGAAAGAAATGCAATGCAGCAAACAAACCCTAATTGCCATTTAATAAGTACGGTAATTTCTATTTAATTTGGGTACACTGTCCTGTTGAAAGGCAAAAAGCTAAACCATGTAGAGTTAGGAAAAAAATATGCTTAAGTGGTTCAACATGACTAATTGAACGAAAGCTCTGCGGTTCTATGTGTTCCTTTCTCCAGGTTTGGTTCTCAGCCTCCTTCGGCTCTCCGAAGTCTGTCTTGCTCCAGATTTGCCTTTGGTATGGATCCAGCCAACAAGCAGCTGGCTGTGAGTCCCCAAGTATCTCAAGACAATGTTGACTGAGCGTACCCGAGTGTTTCATTAATAGATTAAGGGACAGGAAAAAATACAGACATCCCATTCTATGTCCCCCTCCACCCAAGAATCTTAAAACAGCAATACAGATCTCTTTTAGAAGCTACTTTGGAAAGAGGTTAAAATTTTTGTATAGCTAAATGTATGTGCTACTCCTAGCCAAAGGTCAAGGTAAACAGAAAATGGATTTCAGCCTTAATGCTGAAGCTGCAACTCACTTCTTTTAGAGCTTTGCTGCTGTGCAAATAAATCAAAGGTAGGGAGATGTTAAAGAGCCAAAAAGTCTGTAGCTTCTCCTGCTGCAGCCTGGTGCTTTTGTACTGATAAATACAAAGGTTCCCATTTCAAATACATGTACCTTAGATGAGGTTTATTTCCTTACATGTGTGTTTCAGTCGAGTTGTAGGCAGTAATTCTTTGTATATAGTTCTGTTTTATTTTGTTTTCAAAATCTCACAGATTTCACATATTATCATAACACCATCCTGGCCCTCTGTCCACATTTCAGTGTTTGAACACCAGTGGAGAAACCACTTGTTATTATAGAGAAGAAAAATTATTAAGAAAAACAGCAAGGTAGGGATGAAATAGGTTGGAGTACAGATCTGTTGAAGAGGAGAAAGGGGCAAAACCCTGAACTTTCTGTCTCTGTTGTCTATTCCTACCACCAATGTAAAGCCTGGGATCCAGCTGAACTGTGAACTGGTTGCAGCAGTGAATGCAGCCTCTTCAAAGTAATTTGGTATCAGCCCGTTAAAAAGATATGAAGGGAACAGTAGACTTGCCATAAAAATCTTCAAAAAGAACAGAGCAAACCATCTCTTATTTCCATCTACTGTTTTCAACAACTGGAAAACATGTCTTGAAAGGCCTTTGTGCACAGGGTGCTTGAAATTTCTACTTGATTGCAGCTGTGTTTCTTTCTCCTGCTAACCCACAAGATACTTCTGAGACTTGAAGCTGCTGATTGTAGGGGAAGCTGCTAAACACCAGCCATTCGGCAAAGTGCTGTAACTGTCAGGTAGTTGTTCCTCTGAGCTTTCTCCAAACAGCCCCCAAGGAATAAAAATCAGAGGGGATTCTCTTTCAGTCAACAGGACTAGTTGAACAATCAACCATGTCTCCTGGGGGAGAGGTGAGGGGAAATATATATAAAATCAGCCGATTTTGGAGACAGTTAATGTGCCTCTTTTCTTCTGGAGACTTAAGAAGCTGGAATTGTCATTATGTTGACATTTTACATGTTCAGTAAAATGCATCTTAATTCCAGGTGCAAGAATCAGCATTCTCATTGGATTCTTTTGGTAGAAAGTCCCACCCTTTATAAGTGTGATTTTTCTTCAGAAAAACAACAGCATATAAACATTTTAGAATTAAAATGAGTTCATATCACTTCTGCTAGGAAAAATCAGTCTAATATTATATTTTTGAATCTCCCATAGCTACTTTGCCTGATGTCAAAACCAAGCACAGCTGCAGTGAAGGCCTATTTGCTTCTCTTCCTGTCTGTCTGAGTCTATCCATAAATACCAGACCATGACACACTCATGTGTGTGAAATAGTCAGTGTAGTAAATCTGTTTCACCTTGTGAAACCATTTTGGTTTATTTATGTGGAGCTCTTTCTGCTCTTGGCACCTTGTGCTGGGTCATAGGAAAGGAACTGTGGCCTTCACATCGTGTTCCACTATGGGGACATTCTCACACACCTGGCATAAAACCTTTGCCAGAGTTGTCTTCTTAACAGTTCATTTATTGCCCTTGAGAGAAACTAACCTTTCCAAATCATCCTCCAAAATAATTGAACATTTCTGTGAGAGACAGAACCAGGATTGTCCTTGAGAACTGATCATTCTAGCTCATCTCAGTGTATCAGAAGGTTCAGCAAACAAAAACTTGGAGAGAGTCATAGTTACTTTTGGTCATAAATTATTTCTTCTTTATTAGCCAGAGTGGAATAAGCTACTATTTTCAAGAAGTGTCTTTTAGTTACAGTAATTTTACCCCCAGTTTATATGGAGGTTGGAGCTTTAGCCTTGTGTGTATCACCTCATCAATCTGAACCAGGTAAGACTGAAAAAAAAAATAAAAAAATAAAAAAAAAAGATTAAATGAGAGCATCAGCACGACAAAGACTATTTCATCCCCTCGCCACAAGAACCTCCAGTCCTTCCTCCAGAGGACGCAGTCTGAACAGACACTTACGGCGCAGCTGGTTTTATTGACAGGTATCTAGTGCCATCTAGTGATTTTCTAGCTGAATAGGTTTTATGTTATTGCAGATTCTTACGGTTGTGTATTGAGTAAACAGTACTATTTTTTCTCCCCGCTATGAATCCGATTGTATTTCCCAGAAAACATTTCTTATTTATATGAAAGCCTATTAAGGGATTTGAAGAACAACAGGAACCTACAGTGGAGATCAGCTGGCTTAAAAGCATCTTTCTGTGCCAAGGCAAATAAATTTCTGTGATAGAGGCAGGATAGCTCCTACCTATGCTGGGTACCTCCTGAAGAGGTTCTTTTGTGACCAAGTATCTGTCGGACACCAATTACATTTTCACTAACAAGTATTTCCCCAGCTGTCTGGGGTACACTCCCATTATGATCTGGTAAAACCTGTGGTGTAAGCAAGTAAATGGCTTGTGGATATAGCAGATTTTACTATCATACCTGCCTCTTCCTAAAATGTGCACAGGAAAAACCTTATGGCTAGGAGACCGTGGTACGGAGCAACACATGTATTTGTGGCTTATTACCACTAAGCATGTCTGAAACCTAAAGTCTAAGAGATGAGCAATCCTGAACAGTAGCAGATTATCACTGTTTTTCCTGTCAGCATGTGTGCATGGTCACAGCTGCTGATTCAGAGGGATCACGTTTGTAACATTTCAGTAAACACTGAGCACTACTAACAGTTTATAGAGTTGTTTCCTGTGATATTTGCGGAGAAAATTAATTCCCTAACCAACAGAGTTAATTCCCTGTAACCACTGGGTTGTAACTGTCTTGACAGAGTTTTAAGTGCTTTGATATAGTAGCTCTGCATAATACTGCACAGAAGTAAGCAGACAAGGTAACAATGTGCGGCTGTTTCACTTCATTCAGCTGGATTCAAGTTAGAAGTTAGTATACTTATCAAACATAATGTAAGTGGTAAAAAGATCCTTCACATCCCATAGAAGCTGAAGACAGAGGCTGAGCAGAGTTTGACAACTGGCTTTTTTCTTAGTTTATGAGGTTTCAAGACTTGTTCCCTTTTCCTGCATACCAGACGGTGTTGTTCTCCTTTCAGGTTCAGTGAAATATAATTTTGCTTTAAGAACAAAATATACATTTTCAATTTTTCTCTCTCTTTCTCACAGAGAACCAAAAATGCTGATGGAAATACTTGTAAGGAATATTCGGTATTACTCAATAATATTGGCCTAGTCATATTTTAGAAGCACTCAATTCTCTTTACCTTATTTGTAACCTCTATGTATTATAGCAGTAGAATCCCTCATTAGCCCTAACTCAAAGCTTAATACGCTTCTGTGCAATCTCTTACACTGGCAAAACATGCCAAAATGCATAGCACTACCTATGTCCTGACATGTTATCTATCTATGGCAAAATAAACTAGGAACTAGGTAATGCTGAGTGTATTAGACTTCTAGAATTTCATTTAGAGACTCTTTTCTAGGAAATTCCTTAAAGTTCTTTTTAAACCTGCTATCTCCCCATACAACTTACACACTGAGCAGAACAAAAGCTTGTGGTAAATCCCACAAATCCATGATTTGGGATAATATACACAGGACTGAACTACAAGTAAATGCAGTGTTTTTTAAAAGACAGTGCTCAAAGCACTATTTAAATTCTGCAGGCACTGATTGATATATATAATTGAAGATATACAGCAAAGTTTTTCAATCATTTCCATGTAGTGTACTAGTAAATTTGAACTGGAAAACTGACAAAAGTAAAAATAAAGGAAATTCTTTTTACAGTGTTTGTCTTGGAAATAAATCCCTTTATTATTACATATGTGGATTCATTTTTTTCTCAGCTTTTATTTCTGATTGCAGAACAGAAAAGCAAGTAAGGAGATTATCTGCAAAAATGGTGAAATATACAAATTTCTTTTTGCTCTAATTCGATTTCATACATGGCAAGCCCTAGAACTCCTCCCTATGATCTTCATGAATTCTTTGAATTCATTGTTTTCTAACTGAATCTGAAGAATTTAGCATGTCCTTTCTAATTTATAAGAAGGCAACCTTTTACAAGTCTATTGATCTTGGATTTAAAGAGGGAAATCCTACATTTCAAAAAATCTTTATTGTGTAACAATAAAGCTGAAGCTCTAAAACCTATAGTTCTGCTTCTAGTCAAGAGGAGAGACAATGGTGCAAATTTACATATTTATGCTAAATCTAGCACATGTTAGATGTTAACTTTTAGACAGCTAGTGTAAAATCTCTTCTGATCATTCCCTGGACTGTTCTCCTGTCTTCCATAAACAATTTTAAGTGCTCTAGGAATAAGGTACGCCTTTCAGACACAAAGATAAAAGAGTGGACTTTGCAAGTCATCCTTTTCCCTGCAAACACACAGCAATCCACAGATGAGCAAGGCCCAAAACATTAGCAGTAACATGAATGCAGGTGCTCAAAGAACAGCAGGAACAACCATGCTTGGAAATATTAAACATACAGTCTGCCACATCATATTATTTCCTCTCAGCCAGTTAGGATAAAGACAAATATTACACACTTTATAGATGAGATGCAAAAGTAAGAGTCAGGTCTGCTCTCAGACTTTTTCAAAGTAGGTTTGTATGAAATTTGGTCTCTTCTAAGATGTTCCTCTAATCGATTCCAGAGTTCCCCCAAAAGAGTCCATTAACTCTCACATCTACAAGTTTTTCCACTGACCTCCATTATTAGCATGTTTCCAGTCTGAGACTCATGAATCTAATTCCTTTTTCATCTCATTCACAAGCATTCACCAGTGTGGTCTTCCTGCTTCTTTCCTGGGCTGCTTTGCAGCCCTTTCTCACTAGCACTCTTGCAGGTTACCTCAATGCTACCTGTATCAGGGTACTAGATATAGGATACCAGTATCACACACATGCTGAAAAAGTATTTTAGGACTTAGCAGATTTTAAGAAAAGTTCTGAGAGCTGAGAAAATTAATATGGGGATATTTAACTTCCATTAAGTCTCAAGAAAATGTCTCTGCTTTGTCTGGTGTTGTTCCCAACATATTAGTATGTACAGAAGAGTCTCTCTGGGAAGCCATCTGGTATGTTATAGCACAGTATGTACTATCTTTCCTTGTTGCCAAATACATCAATTCAATTAATGATAATCATCTGCTACTTCTATGCAGCGATAGATTCCCCCCCCCCTCCTTTCCTGAGTAGTCTTAGCCAAGCTTTGCATAATCACCTTAGGAAACCCTGGTGCTGAAAATGTGATTTCCTTCCCAGATAGCAGCATACCAGTGGGGTCTGACACAACCCTTGGTTGTTGATGAGGAGGAAGTGGAAACACAATAGGATTGCTTTCTCTCACACGTTCACAGCTGGGCTCCCAGACTCAGTCAGAAAAAAAAAATAAAAATTACATAGCCTGCAGAAATGTCATCAGGACTTGAGAGGTGCTGATCTAGAAGTAACAATTACTCTAAGAACAGCTGTTGTCATCCGTAGAGATTTAGCAGTTCCACCAAAGAAGCACTTTAGCCAGTTTTCCTCACTATCATGGAAAACTTATCTCAGATGTGGTTGTGAAGGAAGTTTCCTGAGATTACTAATGCTCATGTAAATACACAGAAAAATGAACTGTATTCAGGACTGCACAAAGACTGAAACAATCCCTCAATAATAATTATATTACATACCAAATAATAAATCAAACGAAAATTAGTTTAACGGGGAGAAAAATTATCTAAACACACCATACATATTTGTCAATCACCTTTACTTTTGTATCTTCTAATAAAGACAAATTTTGACCTAAGTGGACCTGTATTAGAAATTAAATCTGACTTCCCCACTCCTTTGGCTGAGGTCAGGCCAACATCAGGCAAATATACAGCTGGAATTCAGACCAGCAGTACCAGAAAACATATTTGCATGGCCACACACTGGAAATCACAGACCTTTCCAACACCTATATGACAGTATTTTGCATCCCTGCCTGGTTAGTACAGCACTGGTTCTGCCAGATCCTCCCAGGTGGTAAGTGGAAAATAGAGGAAAAAAGAAGAAAAAAGGCCTTTTGGAGACTGAAAGGCTGATGTCTCCCACCCAGTGCTCCTGTCCTTGTCTGGCCCGTGGCCAGAGCTATGGGGAAGCTCATATCATAGAATATAATGTGTCCCAAAACACAGAAACACAGAATCATTAAATCATAGAACAATCTGTGTTGGAAGGGATCTCAAATATCATCTAATTCCAGCCTCTCTGTCATGGGCAGGGACATCTTCCACTGGACCAGGTTACTCAAAGTCCCCTCTGCTGCTCCACCTGCTGCCTTTTCATTTCTCTCTCTGTTACCTCTGGCACCAGCCTGACAGATGTACCTCCACGTAAGACTTTATCATTTTGCAAACACCACCAGGGATTTGCCAATATGAGGACCTGCTTACCCCTCTGGTGTTTGTGTGCATCCCTGCTCTGTGTCAGGGCTGGAGGGGAACAGTGTGAAGGTGCTGATGATGCTGGGCTGGCAGGGCAGACCCCAGTGCTGTTATAACCAGAAGCAATCTGTAGAAAGCAGATGTCTCCAGCTTCGAAAACAAGAAAACCCTGTGTGGGCCCCCTCCTATGCTTACCAAACTCTGGGGAATCACTTGGCAGAGCTGGATGTAGCTTTTGGTGGTCACTACAGAAAATGTTGCTCCAAAAATCGAGACTGAAAAATTCTATTTTATTGTCCTACTGAGAAGTCTGAACATGTACAGAACATATGCAGCTCACAGGCAGACAAAACACAGAACTGGACTACACTAAATCATTTTGAACACTATAAAAAAATCTGCAAGAAGAGAAAAATTAAGAAGATGGTCCTGTCTTTACTGCAGAATGGGGAACTGGTGCTACTGATTCTGTGGTTAGATGGACTTAAAAAATATTAAATCTTATCACATTTATGATACAAAGTCTAATATTCAATTGCTATGTAAGTTGTATTGTGTTTCAGTACACACAAACCAAAAGCTTTTCAATGCAGTGAAACACAAAATGTGACCTTACACAGATAGAAAAGAAAGCTGTTTTTTTTTAAACCATTGCTGAAATTGAATAGAATCTCTCTCTCTGTACGGATTTAAGCTTTTTCTCTCTCTGTATAAAACCAGAAGAGGAAAAGTGAATAATGAGTATGTGTAGATTTCTGAAATCGCATTAGAGTACTGATAAGTGTTTTTAAGCCAGGTAGCACTGAGCATCCCTAGAATCTTCTTCCAGTTCCGCCTGTACCACCTTTGCTACTCTACTCACTGTACGCAGGATGATACATGCTCATAAAGGGCTCTGTGTTTTCATAAACCTTAAATTTCTTAAAGTAACTCTTTACTCCCTCTTGTGGTTTTTCAGCAAAGTATGTTCCTTCTACTTGGAATCCAGTTGGATTTTTTTTTTCATTGAATGCTTTTGATGTTAAATGAATTGGACATAATGTGGAGTCATGAGTTCTATTCATTAAATATGCTTCTTTCCAAAATCACAGATACATTTCTGTCGAAATATATAAACACATCCATTTCATATTTCAATAGTCGTATAAAGTAATTGAACAGTATCTCAACATAAGTTTTCCAGCAAGCATAAATAAAACATGGCTAAGTTTTTTAGAATAAAACCTTTCAAGAGTATATTAAGTACCTTCTAAATAGTTTTGGCTTTTTGGTTTCAGTTTGGTCTTTTTGTTTGATTGTTTTGCTTTGTTTCATTTTTTTTATAAGTGTACACGAACAAAAGCATCTTTAAAAAATTGAATTTTTGGTGTCATCAAGTTTCCAGACAGCAAACACCATCTCTGATCTGGCTACACCAGTCACTATTTGTATTGATTTTCTCCTGGTGTGTGCGGAGTATGGGTATACACCCCACGAATGCAGCGAGAACAAGAATGAGCACCATGAGAGAAGTGACAGAATTCATTATTCCTGTGGCACGTCAGTCATCATGTTCCCTTACTGTTGGCAGTCACACTGCACAAATCTCCCACGGATGTGGAATGCTGATGGGAGACACTCTCTTTTCAGATTTATTTCTCTTTGTTTACATTTTTTCCCATTGGGAAATAAATCCCAAGACTCAAAAGAACTTCAACATCAAACTTTTTTCCTATATGTGTTTTTGCTATATTAATTCCATTAAATTACGCTAATCATTTGTCTATTTGTTATTTGAAACTGTTCTCAACAAATTAGAGTGCAGGTAAAGAATGAAAGAGCTGAGGCTTTGCATAGCATGTGAGTGACAAATAGTCCCCTGTAACTCCCCTGATGCACACTAGTAGTTGTAGTAAACATTCAAAGGCAAATCCACCTTCTTTCACCCTAAATTGCACCTTTTCACCATTGTGATCAGCTAAGAATGTGCACGAGGAGTTATACTGTCTCTTGTTGATACTGTTTAAAACTGTTACCTGATCGTGAGCCTAAGTTTTAGGTTCTTTTGCCATCAGTCTCCACAGATAAAGCTGTTACCAGGTTTCACCTACTGTAAATCAGTTGGGTTCAAATCCCTTGGCTGAACCTTAATGTTTTCCTTTACAAATTTTTTTCTCTGGTTCTTAGTTTTGCAATCAAATATACATTGTTGTATATATGAAGGCAAAACACAGGACAGTTATTTCATTCTTCAGATTCTTGGCTATGGTGTTTTTAAGAACAGAAAGAAGAGAGGTCATTAGAAACCATTTTATTTAGACCTGGATCTGTTTAAAGGGAAAGAAGTATATACTCTATTTTTAGTTATTCAGAGTCAATCGATCTTCTTCCTGCCTGAGATAAGAGCTCTGGAGAAAGGATCTCTGCTCCAAGTAACCTGGGCAGTAAGCTTGGGGTTCTGTAACTCTTTCTCTCTGTTTCTGCTGCAAAGATATTTCTTTGAATCCAGTGCTGAAAAACAGGCCAAGTCACAAGGTCTTAGAGAATCAGCAGTGCAGTTTATAAACCCTGGCTTCCATCAAAGTGCCCAGCCTGTGAAGCTACCAGGACCTGACAGTGTTAATTTTAAGATAAAACAAGCTCACTTCACAGATTTTCAGCTGTGAACAATACACTGAGGAACAAGAATCAAAGGTCTATTTACTTGTCCATATCTTGGTGATGACTAGCTACACATGACAGAAAGCAGGGAATGAGATAAAGTTGCTGAGTGAATTTGCTTGGAACCTTAAAATAGTAAAAATACAACCCCTACAACTCTAACCCAAACACTCTAATTTGTCTTAAAATGCTTCAGACTTTCAAGAGGAAACTCGGCTAGAATGGACTGGATCATATTTGTGTGGGCATAAGGACAGTGTCTCTTTGTCTTTGCAAAGTATGACTTGGCATTCATTTCCAGCCTGCTGGGAGTGGGGTCTTATAGTAATTTTTTTTGGAAGCTCACACCAACTAACTGACTTTATCACAATAAATCATTTAATATGGAACTATCCTTTCAGAGCTCCTTCACTGACAAATTTCTCAGCCCAGAACTGCACATTTCAGAGTAGTCACACCACCAGCTTGGCAGACTGTAGTATCCCTTGGGTTGTTCAGTCGGGGAATAGTGTGGGACAGATAAAGGCAGTTGTACATCAAGATGCTGAAATATTCAGGAAAGATTCTTCCTTAGGGAGTTTCTAGATACACTTTTTTGACAGGGCAGGTGCATAGCCACTGAGTTATTTATTAGACAGCACAAACATGGAAAACTACAGTCAAGACTTATCTTTAATTTGGAGTACACTTTAGAAGTGACAATTCCGTTGGGAAACAATGACTGGTCTGAATTGCTTTAGCTAAAGAAAATTAGCAGATAACATGTAGGAAACTATATAATTATTCTGAAGGCAGAAACAACCTCAGTGAACACTGAAAACAAGGAGCAGGAATTCAACTAGTATTAATGCAGAAAGGATGAGATGGGACCATCTTTTACTCACTTACATGCTTTGCATGAATGAGAGCTGCTGCAGGCAGCTAGAATGGAAAGTAGTAGCATCTAATTCTTTTTGTTCATTGCCATATAGGGATAATTGTATAGGAACTATTCAGTTTGCATAGAAAATAATGGCCCAGCAACTGCTACTATAGGGTAATGGGGGAAGGACTAAGCAGTGAACAACCTATCTGTGTGCTTTTAAGTTGTGATAAAATGTGATGAACACACTGTGACCAAAATATCAAAGCAGAGTTGCCTGAAAATGATATTACTAAAGTCTATAATGTGTAAGAAAAGATGAACAGTGTGAATGATCTGTCTGACTTCTAATTTAAAGAGTAGGACATTCCTGCTATGAGGCAGGTTGAAGAAAACTGAAGGTGGCCATTCAGTACACTGTTAGGTTGTATAACTTCTTCCACAGGATGCAAAGGATGCTAAACATTTGCCGGATTAGGCAAGTTCATTAACATAGACCCTAGTGTACTGGAACATGTCTAGTGAAGGGTCATCAGGACGGCTATGGGGCTGGAACACATGGTGTGCAGGGAGAGGCTGTGACCCTTGGATTTGTTCAACCTGGAGAAGAGAAAGCTAAGGAGGGTCTGTACATCCTGCACTCATATACCAAACGGGTAGTTACAGTAGAAAAAGAACCAAAGGATAAAGGTATGCACAGCCAGATGATAAGGAGTAACAGTTAAATGTTGCAGCAAGAAAAGTCTTAGTCAGTTGCAAGGGAAAATATTTCACAGCTAAATTAGTCAATCTGACACAGGCTGCTGGGAGAAGCTGTGCGCCTCGTGGTTCTGGTGATACACAAAACTCACCTGGAGAGGGCCCCGGGAAGTCCAATCTAGCATTAGTCTTGATTGAAGCCCCTAATGTTGTGAAAGGGCAATCTGCTGAAATTGCTAAATGTAGAGGTAATCACTAATGACTCAGGAGAGCCCTGAGCTACAGATTGCTGGAGGAAGAGTGTGTTTCAGGAAAACATCACCAGTCCTGCCTCTACTGCTCTGGTTGTTCTTAAGCATCCCTTTACTGTCCATGGTCAGAGACAGGTTGCTGGGCTGGGTGCACCTTTTGCCTCCTTCTTAATGTTCCTACTAAGATGTCCATGGAGATTTTTTGGGTGCCCATCATGTAAATGCTATTGCCATTCGTTCATTGCAGGTATACTTATGAAATGTGTATTGCATTCACACTGTGTTTTGTATGGCTACTTGTTGCATCTAAATGCTGAAAGAAGATACCAAGTGATACAACTTCTGAGTAGATTTTATTCACTTCTTATTGTGTATGACATTTGGTCTGCTGAGAAAATTAATATCTAGTAAATGGGAAAAAAGGAAAAGGAGGAACAACTGGACTTGCAAATTAGAGGAAGTGGGATAAGAACTAGAAAATATAAACCTGACACTTTTCCTTTTGTGTCATGCAAATAAGAACTTCAGGAAATTTGAGAAATTAAATTAGAAAATTCTACAGAATACCAAGAAGAAACAAAACAGATCTACAAGCAGTTATCGACTGGTGAGGATTGGTTGGTCTCTTCACCTTTGTAGTCTTCGGCGAAGAACACCACTTCTCACTTTCTCTTCACAGTCATCTGGACACGCAGCAAACTTAATTTCAGGCTAGAATGGGTGCTCTAGTTTGAGAAGGTATTTTTCATTTTGCTGTTGTGTTAGAAATCTCTTCCCCCCTAGACACCTGCACCTGTAACATTTACAATTGAACAGGACTTACTATAAGGCTCAGTAACAATGTGTTGCAAATTCTGTGCCCCCTTGTACTTCTTGCTATCATATTTGTTATGTTCATAACAAATAAAGAAGTTCACTTGCATACACCAGTGTTTACATCTAAAAAGGACCTCTCAAGCTGCTAACATTGACCCTGAGCACTTGTAGACATTTATTCCTTTTTCTCCACTCCTCACCCCCTACTACAGCTACATTTGGCAAAAGAACGCATACTAACAAGCCTAATATGGTTACTTCACACATATTATTTCAAAACATTGGCTCTTGTGTAAAATAAATACTCCACAAATGCTTCCTTATCAAGTCTCTTTGTTTAACTTCTCTTGACGAGAAGCAAACTATGCACTGTACCAAACCCTGTGAGAAAGCTTGAGTCCTCCTCTTAGTTTGTTATTTTTAATGTTGTTTTTCTCAATACTGTAGTGGGCATTCTGCTCTTCCTGGTATTTATTCAACTAAAGGTTGCTTTTCTAAAACCCACTTTTTTTTTTTTAAAAAAAAAAAAAAAAAAAAGCTCTAACATGCAGTTATTGCTCTTTCACTTTAATTTCTCCCTCCTTCCATCCCCTCCCAGCACTTCCATATCCATAGTATTTTAAGGTGCAGTCCTAAAGATTGGACGTTTTACCACTGGATCCAGTGGAATTTAAATTCATTTATGTTAGCCTTGCAAGAATACTTTTAGATTATTACTCATAATATTTATAGTATTAAATGAGAAAGAGAATATAATTAATGTGTTTCTTTTCAATCTTGTGCTTGTATCCTCTGTGTACAATATACTCACATCAATTACACTGAAAAAACTGGAGGAGAGAAAAAAGAATAAGAACATAGTTTTGATGTGAGAGGCAACAGTTGCTTAAATATATTAAGGTCTCTTGGATTTCCTTTTTAGGTCTTGGACTTACTGATGCATTTGAATGCTAAGTTTTATTATTCCATCTAAATAAATAAAATCTTCAGGTGAAATACATTTCTTGTTTGCAAATCCTCAGATGAGCCCTTAGCAGTATTTTTTAATTATGCCTTCTCCTTACTTGCCCTACATAGCATTTTGTTCTCTTGTGTGGATTTTCTTTTTATTCATCTCTTTCATTTTGTGACTGAGGGCTGACACTTTGTGGAAATATGTGGGTGAAGGAATGTAACAGCTGTTTTATTCCAAATACACTTTGTTCAAAATGAACTAATTTTGGCATCTGCTTTTGTACCATTCCATCTCCAACTGACCTACCCCTGTAAATCTTATTTGAACTGATGTAGCTATTTCAGCCTTGGGAGATACATTTTAGAACTTTGGACTTTTTTTCAAAATATTGAGCCAAATAATACTGAACAGAATAGTCTTACCTCTGAATTATCCATGCTTCTACTGATGACAGCCAGAATCCTAAGGAGTGCACAGACAATTGCCAATGGAAACTTATGAGTAAGACCTGCCCTAAGGGGCAGCAGACTAAGTGGAGAATAAGGGCCTCACTTGCCCTGGGGTGCCCCATGGTTACACTTGCCTTGTATGACATCTTATTTTCAGATGACATTTTCTTGTCCTTTCAAGCAAAGTAGCGACATATTTGACAGCAGCAAAATCCTTGAATCTGACTATTTGCTTTTTTAATTCGCAGGTTCTAGATAGTTTGGTAGAACAGACGGAGTATTTTTGCTGAGAGCAGAGATTAACAAATGTAGCACAAATGCACAGAAAAATTGTCTGTACTGCTTACGAAGAAAGGGTGGAGGATGTTTTCTTTGGATTATGCTTATTCCGTTACTTTTTAAAAGTCTCAAAAGCCCCTGTGAGTGACAGGATGGCCAGTGGGTGTAAATGAGATTTTGACAGGAAGGCCAAGTTCTCTTGACTTTAAAGCCAGATGTTCATAGCAAAACTGTCATTGTCTGAAAGGTTTGAATTACATGTTTTCAGATATCTTTGAATTCACTGACCAGTTTCCTACTAGGAAAATAGGATTTCTTCACCCTATCTTTGCTTTGTTATCTGCAACAACCACAAATATCTCTACTATAATAGCATCATTTTAGCTAATGTCACCACAGACCTTCTCAGATGGCGTTTGCCCTTTTGGTTTTCATGAGTTTATTCAGAATTTGGCATGCAATCACTAAAACTTTCATTTCTGTTTCTCATTTTTACAAGACTACTCAAAACATGTACAATTTACAATTCATTTGTCCAACATTATAAATTTGTCATGAAAACTTTAGCTAAGTTTGATGTGACTGACGGCCCATGATATTTTGGAAGGTTTTGTGGATATTTTATTAATGCAAACAAATGTTAACCGTATGCTGGCCTACTTAAATGCCCTGTGGTGACACTACTCAAATGTGATTGAGATTGATTATATCTTGGCAGTACAGTTATATCAGCAGGAAATCATTTGCAAAGCTCCCCTCCTAATTTCATTACTTCCATTTCCACCCCAAACTGAAACTAGCTGTAACAGCCTTTATAAAGAAGAATAGAAAACTATGCAATTCCTTTTGAGTAGATGCCTTTTGGAAAATTTTCTCTCAAAATTTCCCCTCAGTAAACTCCTTGTATTTTAAATTCTAGGACATGAATTCTAAAACTTAAAAAAGATATTATCTTTATTCATAAGAAATTACTTCTCTTTATTTTATATATTAAGAACTTTCAAATATTTTTCTGAGGAAAGTCTTTTTGAGATATTGTTTCTACCCTTTTACCTAGTAAGTTTGCCTCTGCCAGAATATTTCAGAAAATATATGGCTGATCTCAATATTTGACATTATTTGTCATATTTGCCAGTGACCCTAACTCCTACACAGCTTTTCTGTCCCATCTTAGATTTTTCTAAAGTACATTGAACTCAGAAAGATTTCTGTGGCTATGGTACTACTTTATTTTGAAAAGAATGTCGAGTTGTATTCAATTGTCAGGCCTGGACATATCACCAGCTACGCTTGCTGAAAAAAATCAAACATTTGAGTTGCAGCTGGGGTCCTAGAATAAGGAAGAAAAAGAAGCTGCATGTCTCCTATGATCATAAACATCTGCAAAAATATAAGTAAGATAACCAAAATTGCCAAGAGCTGGCTAATTAATTTTTTTCTTACTTTTCTTTGAAAATACTGTTCCTAACTTTTCTTCTGATATAATAGAATATGTCCAGCATTTTCAAATCTATAGANCCCCCCCCCAGATTTAGGGGTAAAGTTGTTACTGTTAGGGGCTGGAAAAAATAACTGTAATCCTGCAATACTGTTTTCTTATGTGTGCTGCTTCTTTTGAAAACAACAAGAAGAACTTTAAATGTTTTCTGATGTGAAACCTCTAGGAACAGCATTGAAACTGTTTTACATTTATGGCTGAATAACAGCCCTGATAGCAGGTTGCTAGTACTATCAGTCTAGAGATGACAGAGAGATTTTACAGGTGAGAAGTATTGTTTCTCATCTCTGTGCCATCAAACTCATTTGCTTTAAAACATGTTGAAAGTTAACATTAATAGCATTGTTTAGTAAAGCAGATTAGTCGATGTCTAAGAAGTTACTAGAAATTTCAACAGGAAGGTTAATATCTACTGAGTTCAGTGAGACTTAAGCACAGGCGTATTTGCTGGATAGGAAAACTTTGCTGGATGAAGGCTTAGAGGGCAGATTGAATTGTGTGAGATCTCTGTATACATCTGAAGGATTGCTGAATCATGGCAAATTTATGTTTTCGTTCCATTTGAGGCCTTAGGTCTCATTAAGACATTGGATAGATGGCTGAGCAATGCTGTGACATCAGGAAGCTGAACATAGAAGTACAGCGAACTGTTGCATGTGTTTATGAAATTAAGACAGTTAGTCCAGGCACTCCTCAGTATCATAAAAATCTTGCATTTTTCAGAGAAAAAGAAAAAAAAAACCCAACAGATAAAAATACATACTGACAAACATAATGAAAATATTTTGTTAAAAATAAAATACACTATCAGGATATAATTTTTTAGTATTCGTTGAAGAAATGCTTTTATTCTTGAAGATACTTTGGATTGATAAAAAATTTTGCATTGATTTATAGAAGAGCCAGGTACTGACATTTGCAATCTTGCCCTTTCTACAGATCTACAAGGTCTAAGTCTATAAATATTTCTTGTTATATAAACTATCCTTTCTATAAACTTTTTGACTTTGGAGTATTTATATAATCCAGTCAGTTTCCTATTATGGTCAACTTTCAGTTTTCCCAGTTACATCACATTTCCTTATTATACCCAAATGTCTTCAGTGGTGTGTCATACGATCCCTGCGATTTGTGTGGAAAAATCTGATAGTTCACTCTCAGTTTATTTCCACTTCTAGTTTCATCTTTTCATCTTTGAACTTCACTTTAAGTATTTTAAAATTTTACTTCCAACCGTTCCTCCTGGATTTTCGTTACTGAGAATTTAGTATCTTTGTCCACCTTCATCATTCCATTAAAATAATATTTGGATTTGTTTTACAAATAGATCTAACATGCTTCCTGATGTCCTGGTCAGAAGAAGTATCTGCCAAAAATAATGCTGATGCCAGTTCAAATGCAGCCAGAGAGCCTTTTCAGCCTTGATACTCTGCTGAAGAGTTGATGATCTACCCAATGCATAAATATGCACCCAACATTGCACCTCTCCAAGTGTAGTCAAGAAGTTTTGCAGATTTTTTAGGACCCCAAAATGTTTCTTGACCACCTTCCAAATGTGCCATAGAGCCCACTTATAGCCCTCATGTTGTGTTACAGAGTAAGTGTTTATGAGGAGAAATAAATCCATTTTGACCCTGTGTAGTATTACTCTTCTCGCCGTGGATGCTTACAGAAACCTGGAGGTAAGATCTGAAGTATCAGTCTTGATATGTAAGCAATCTACTCAAAGAATTTTTAAGCAGCAAGACCAAAATGTCAGGACTGCATGACCCAAGGAAATGAATTCCAAAGATTAGCTAGAAAACCAGTAAGTTGCACAATACAGATATTACACTACTTAAATAAATTGTCTTTTAAGCCCATTAGTACGTGACATGCCAAGATAAACCCAAAAAATTAGTAAATTAGGATTTAAAGAGTCATAAATGTTTATATATACAAACTATAGTTTTAAGACTTCTGAGGGCTTAGAGGTCCAAATATCAAGATCAAAGCTGTCAGAAAAAATCTGAAAAATTGAAATATTTTCTGGAAGTTAATAATAAAGAAAATAAGCAATATTCTGAAGGTCAAAGAAAAATCCAAACACAGCTATAAAATTGGTGTGTGTAGAAAGTTGACAAACAGGATACATGTACATATGCAATTTTCTGTCACGTGGAACTGAGAAAATTTGGAAATGAGAGCTGAGGCAGCTTTTCATTTTTACTAATGGCTTTTATTGTGTACAAGTTAACTTGTGAACCCAGATCTCTCCTGCAATAGCATGTTCCTGAAATGACAGGATCTAGCGGTTGGTAATGTCCAGGACCTTTATTATCTGGAGGAATTAGGGAAATGAGAGCCTCCCTGTTGTCAGAAATGTGTGCGTATTAAGTTTTTCCCATCATGCGAAGAGAATTTTTCTCTTACTCTTTTTTTGTTTTAATAACAGAAACAGTGGTCTCTGAAAGATTTAACTGCCTAATTGTTACTATCTTGAATTAAACCAGATTTGTTTATATAATAGACCATGCACTTTGCTCCCTCAGACTGGATTGCATTCTTTTGTGTAAATGTCAGTAAATAATATAGGTGTAAATTATCTTGATGGTCCCAGATTTCCAAATTCTGGATTCCTGAGCCTAGTCTTGAACACTGTAAGGTATGGGGTATGCACAACTTCTCTGGGCAACATTTTGCAGTGTCCTGTCACCCTCACAGTAAATTGTGTGTTCTGAATATCTAATATATATCTACCCTCTTTTACTTTGAAACTGTTACCCTTTGTCCTCTCTCTACACTCCCTAATAAAGAGTGCCTCCCTATCTTTTCTATAATTCCCCTTTAGGTTACAGGAAGGCTGCTATAAAATCTCCTTGGAGTCTTCTCTTCTCCAGCCCGACTTCATAGGAGAAGTGCTCCATCCCTCTGGGTCCCATGGTCATCTTCATAACCCTCCACAGGACTCATTCCAAAAGGTCCGTGTCCTTCCTGTTCTGAGGACTGCAACACTGGATGCAGTATTCCAGGTGGGATCTCATAAGAGCAGAGTAGGCTGATAGAATCACCTCCTTCAACTTGCTGGCCATAGTTTTTTTGATGCAGCCCAGGACACGGTTGGCTTTTTGGGCTGCAAGCACCTATTGCCGGCTCATGTTGACCTTCTCATCAACCACTGCCTGCTCCTCAGGGCTGTTTTCAATCCATTCTCTGCCAGGACTGTATTTGTGCATGGGATTACCCCAATCCACATGTAGTACCTTGCACTTGACCTTGTTGAACTCCATGAGATTCACAAGGACCCACCTCTCAAGCTTGTTCAGTTCCCTTTGGATGGCATTCCTTCCCTCCAGTGTGTTGGCTGTACCACACAGCTTGGTATCATTCCACAAACTTGCTGAGGGTGCGCTCAATCTCAACATCCATATCACCAACAAAGATGTTAACTCCTGTCCCAGTACTAACTCCTGAGGAATGCCACTTGTCACTAATCAGCACTTGAGTGTCAAGCCATTGTCTACAACTTTTTAACTGTGACCTACCCAGTAATTCCTTATCCACTGAGTAGTCCATGCATCTATGTCTCTCCAATTCAGAGACAAGGATGCAGTGCTGCACATTGACAAATGGTTTGCATAAGTCCAGGAAGATGTTGTCACTTGGTCTTCCCTTAGCCACCAACACTGCAATCCCAGCACAGAAGGCCACCAAATTTGTCAGATGTGATTTGCTTTTAGAGAGGTCATGTTGGCTGTCACCACTAACCTCCCTATTTTTCATGTACCTTAGCATAGTTTCCAGGAGGATCTGCTCCATGATCTTGCCAAGCACAGGAGTGAAACTGGCTGATCTGTAGTTGCTCGAGTCTTCCTCTTTTTCCTTTTTTAAAATGGGAGTTATGTCTCCCCTTTTTCAGTCAGTGGGAACTTCACTGAACTGCCATCATTTCTCAAATATGATGACTAGTGGCTTAGTATCTTCATCCACCGGTTCCCTCAGGACCTGCAGATGCATCCCATCAGGTCCCGTGGATATATGCACCTTCAGGTTCTTTAGATGGTCTTAAACCTGATCTTTTCCTACAGTGAGCAGTTCCACATTCTCCCAGTCCCTGCGCCTTCTGCAACCTGGGTGGTGTAGCTGGAGCCCTTGCTGGTGAAATCTGAGGTAAAAAAGTCGTTGAGTACCTCAACCTTCTCCATAGGTAACTAAGTTTCCTTCCTGAAAGTGCCTGCATTTTCTGTAGTCTTCCTTTTATCTCTGATGTACTTCTAGAAGCTTTCCTTGTTGCCCTTGAACGTCCCTGGACAGATTTAATTCTGTCTGAGCTTTAGTTTTTCTAACCTGACCCCTGGCTGCTCAGGCAACATATCTATGTTCCTCCCAGGCTATCTGACCTTCTGCTTCCACCCTCTGTAGGCTTCAATTTGAGTTTAAGTTTCTCCAGGACCTCCTTGTTCACCCATGCATACCTCCTGTTTTTTTTACCTGACTTTCTCTTTGTTGGGAGACATCACTTCTGAGCTTGGAGGAGGTGATCCTTGAATATTAATCAGCTTTCTTTGGCCCCTCTTTCCTCTTTCTCACAGTACACTATCAAGCAGATCCCTAAAGAGTCCAAAGTCTGCTCTCCTGAAGTAGTAGTCCAGGGTGGTGTGTTTCCTGTGCACCTTCCTTGCTGGCCTAATGATCTTGAACTCCACCATTTCATGGTCACTGCAGCCAATGCTGTCCTGGAGCTGTCCTTGAGCTATCCTTGAGCTTCACCAGCCCCTTCTTGTTGGTGAGAACAAGCTCAGGAATAACACCTCTCGTTGGCTCTTCTTGTCACTTGGAGAAGCAAGTTACAATCAACACTTTCCAGGAATCTCCTGGATTACTTATGCCCTACTGTTTTATCCCTCCAGCAGATATCAGGGTGGTTGAAGTCCTCCATGAGGACCAGGGGTTGTGAACATGAGGCTGTTTATACATGTCTATAGAGGACCTCATCCACTCAGTCTTCCTGGTCATGTGATCTGTAGCAGACCCACACTGGAATGTTAACTGTCCCTGCCTTCCCTTTAATCCTGACCCCTAAACTCTAAGTCAGCTCCACGTCCAGCTCCAGGCAAAGCTCCACACGCTCCAACAAGTCACTGACAGAGAGATGCCCCCTCCCCACATCCTTTACCTGTCCTTCCTGAAGAGCCTGTGTTCTTCCATTTCAATGCTCCAGTCATGGGCTCCATCCCACCATGTCTCCAAGATGTCAGTAAAATCATAGATCTGCAGGTGTGCGCATGTCTCTAACTCTTGTTTATTCCCCATTCTACATGCATAACATTACATCATTTACATAATTTCATTCATGATGTAAAGGATTATTGAACTGTAGCATCAAAATATAGCCCAAAGTAAATAGAAATTAATAGAATATATCTAGACCAAAAACTAAAGGCAAAATAGCCAAGGGAAATATTACGTTTACTGTTTTGTTTGTTTTTTTGAGATGAAAACTAGTTATGCTTTGTGTAAACGGGTATAGAACACCTCTGGAGAAAAACAAAAATAGCAGGGAAAATTGTTTTCTCTGTATGTTTGAGGAATTTGGAACACAGAAGTGTCAGAAGGGAAACACTGAAGTCATCACATCGTAACTCACCCCTCCTCTCTGACTGCGCAGCAACGACTCTGTCAACAATGGAAACTAGAAGTTAACTTAGCTTGCATACTTAAAAAATGTTATTTTCTGATAACTATAGTCAATTT
The DNA here is from genome assembly GCA_013400375.1 of Thinocorus orbignyianus. NCBI lineage: Eukaryota > Metazoa > Chordata > Aves > Ciconiiformes > Thinocoridae > Thinocorus > Thinocorus orbignyianus. The sequence goes on along the minus strand of VXBW01006622.1, from coordinate 903,356 downwards.
GATGTGTCAGCACTGTGGATTTTTCCTGTTTTTTCAGACACTGGCAGTTGTATAACACAAACAAAGCATTGGAAATAATATCCACTTGATGATACTGTACTCTTGTGAAATCACGTGTTCTATAGCACAATATCTGTGTGGTTAACTAAATCAGATTTAACGGTGTCAATAATTCTAGTGCTGCTCTTTAGGATTTTTTTGTTTTAAGAAATTTAGTTTAAAATGCACACTTTGTCTTTCGATTTTAGCACAGACTTGTGTTAAGTGTAGAAGATTTCGCTGAGAATGATAGAGAATGTTTTGGTTGAAGCTGAAAAGGAAGCACACATATTGATGAAATGAGACCAGTGGAAGAGAACTGACATAAGAACGAATTATAATTTTGCAGAATCTTTTCATGTGTATATTTTCAAGTACTAAATTCCTTTGGAGACCGTGGTGGTTAACCCTGGCTGGACACCAGGTGCCCACCAAAGTCACTCTATCACTCCCTCCTCAACTGGGCAGGGGAGACAAAATATAACAAAAGGCTTATGGGTCTAGGTAAGAACAGAGAGATCAGTCACCAATCATTGCCATGGATAAAACACTCATCTCAGGGAAATTAGTTTAATTTATTACCAATCAAATCAGAGTAGGGTAATGACAAATAAAACCAAATCATAAACACCTTCACCCCACCCCTCCCTTCTTCCCAGGCTTAACTTCACACCTGATTTCTCTACCTCCTCCCTACCAGCAGCGCAGGGGGATGAGGAATACAGGTTGCAGTCAGTTCATCACACCTTCTTTCTGCTGCTCCTTTTCCTCACACTCTTCCCCTGCTACAGCGTAGGGTATTTCCCAANTGCAGAATCTTTTCATGTGTATATTTTCAAGAACTAAATTCCTTTGGAGACTGTGGTGGTTAACCCTGGCTGGACACCAGGTGCCCACCAAAGTCACTCTATCACTCCCTCCTCAACTGGGCAGGGGAGACAAAATATAACAAAAGGCTTATGGGTCTAGGTAAGAACAGAGAGATCAGTCACCAATCATTGCCATGGATAAAACACTCATCTCAGGGAAATTAGTTTAATTTATTACCAATCAAATCAGAGTAGGGTAATGACAAATAAAACCAAATCATAAACACCTTCACCCCACCCCTCCCTTCTTCCCAGGCTTAACTTCACACCTGATTTCTCTACCTCCTCCCTACCAGCAGCGCAGGGGGATGAGGAATACAGGTTGCAGTCAGTTCATCACACCTTCTTTCTGCTGCTCCTTTTCCTCACACTCTTCCCCTGCTACAGCGTAGGGTATTTCCCAAGGGAGACAGTCCTCCATGAACTTCTCCAAGTGAGTCCTTCCAGTAGGCTAAAGTTTTTCATGAACTGCTCCAGTGTTCAAGTCCCACCAGCAAACCTGCTCCAGAGTGGGCTTTTCTCTCCATAGNCCTCTTCAACTGGGCAGGGGAGACAAAATATAACAAAAGGCTTATGGGTCTAGGTAAGAACAGAGAGATCAGTCACCAATCATTGCCATGGATAAAACACTCATCTCAGGGAAATTAGTTTAAGTTATTACCAATCAAATCAGAGTAGGGTAATGACAAATAAAACCAAATCATAAACACCTTCACCCCACCCCTCCCTTCTTCCCAGGCTTAACTTCACACCTGATTTCTCTACCTCCTCCCTACCAGCAGCGCAGGGGGATGAGGAATACAGGTTGCAGTCAGTTCATCACACCTTCTTTCTGCTGCTCCTTTTCCTCACACTCTTCCCCTGCTACAGCGTAGGGTATTTCCCAAGGGAGACAGTCCTCCATGAACTTCTCCAAGTGAGTCCTTCCAGTAGGCTAAAGTTTTTCATGAACTGCTCCAGTGTTCAAGTCCCACCAGCAAACCTGCTCCAGAGTGGGCTTTTCTCTCCATAGGTCCATGGGTTCTAGCATGGATTTCCCATGGGGTTACAGCCTCATTACCTAGGGCTTAATTACTTAAAGACTGTATCCAAAAAGAAAGCACTTACTGTGATCTAGTCTTTCTTTTACATTCTCTGCAATAAATTTTAGACAGAGATTTTTAAATTCTTTCAGTGTGCTACAGGTTTCTACTTCTTTTAATCACACTCCTTTCTTCTACTCTGAACTAATTCAAATGCAGTTGCCTTTTTGGACACGATATATAATACTGAATACAAAAGTAAAATTTTTAAATTTTACCCTATTCATATGGTTCAAGAATAACACTGGAGTCGATGTTCTTCTAATTTCAACTGAGTAAACACCAATATATTTTTAAAGACTCTTTTTGTCAGGATGAATTTTTCTGCCATGAATGTTTGCCTTCTCTTCCTTATGCAGCAGTATAGAAAAAAAAAACAACAAACCCCCAACTAATTAATAGGGGAGCACAATATTTCAAGACCTTTCACTGGATCATAATTATGTTCTTATTGAAATAACCAAATTTTCAAATCCAGTGAAACTTCCAATAATTGTTTTATCAAAATTGACTTGAAATCCTGGGGATTTTTTTCTGTTGACTTCAGTAGGTTTGGAGAACTGGTAATACTAAATGGGATGCAATTTAAAGAAAATTCCTTTGCTTTTACTTCTAATAAAGAAACATAGAATCAAATGCCTTAAAAAGAGACATCTAGAGATGTTATAGCAGGGTCCAAAAAATGTTGTTACTTTACTTTAGCTGATTTTTTTAGCACTTTAACTGCACTAAGCATTTTTCCACAAATAATATTTATAGAGTACATTGCAATAAGGATGATGGAAAATCGACCACAGATTAAAGAATCCAACTGGATTTGGCTTTCCAGGGGTGCTTTCCCATTTATGTGCAGCACTCCAAAACCAGAACCCTTGGCAGATCTTTCTGTTGTTCAACATTCAATTACAGTTCCATCAGAAATAGCAGAGACATTAATGGAAAGATTTTCAAATATATTTGTGAGACAGATTTCACTCCCTCCACACATAGCAGAGACATTGTTGCCATAACTGACAGGTTCAGCTGGGGCCAGAATTCCAAATCTGCTGACAGTGAATGCAGCTGTATCATTTCTTTGAGTTAGGATGTCTCCAAAACAAAACAAAACAAAAAAAAACCCCAAACAACAAAAAAATGCTACCACCCAAAACCCAACCTAAAATTTAGTTCAAGATTAGGTTGAGAAGCTCCTTTTCTTTCATCCTTTTCAAGGAACTGTCCATTATCATGTGGTGTTTGAGGTGCTTTAGTACCATATAGCAGATAGCATTCTTAAGTGAAAACTGCATTCATTCTCATCATCTTACTATTCAAGTTGATTTGGTCCCAGTTCAAGGAAACATTTTCGTCAATTTCAATTCTGTCTGGACAACAATCCTTAACAAAGGGACATCAGCCTTTAAACATTGGAATAAGACTGCTGCTCTAACTCTAATACTTTCACCAATGAATCCTGCCAATGTGTGACAGCAAGGCACTACTGGTTTTCTCTTTGTACGTGCAAGTCCTATGGAAGTTTACTAGCTGAAACAGAAAAGCTGAAGGCAAAGAATAGGCTTGATTGTTCATCCTACTGTAGCTGTTGAATGTTACCTTCAAAATGATAATGCAAATTCTTCTTTTTGTGGTGATGCTTTTGGGAAAAGTCATGGTTTGCACAGAAATATTGTAAAATCTAGATTAAATGCTTCCTTCTCCTATGGTCTACTATAAGCAGGAATGAAGTTAGTGAGACCCTATGTCCTATTTTATGCAAAAGGTTAAACTAGACGTCCCTTGTAATTCCCACCAGTGTTATAATATACAATTCTCAGTACTGAAATATGGAAAGGACACAGGAAATAACCAGGCTCACTTACTTTAAAGATGGAAGATATTTCTTACTTTGTGAATTCAGATTTTTTTTAACTGAAGTTGTAGTGGATATGTGGGATGTGAGGATGAATATAGAAGAAATAGAAATACCTAACTACATACTGTGAATTGTAGAAGGTATAATCTTTTGTGTAATCTAAGATTAAGATATGTAATGTGGGTAAAACTAGGCACACTTAATTTAGCTGTGAAATATTGTTTTTTATTGATTTAATCTGCTTACCCATTACAGTATAACTTCATTCTATTATTTCTTTTGAGGAAGTACAAATACAACAATTATCTTCTTGGTTCTTTAAATACGCCCAGACAATTAAATGAGTTTCTCTTAAATGACTATATGTATTTCAGTTTTCAGCCAAAAACTCCTTCACTGTCTCCTCTACTATCTCTTGTCTTCAAGCTATTATTAGTATCACATAGTTCTGTCTATGGAAGTTAAGGAATCAGTATTTTACTTAATTAACTTGCTTTACACAGCCAGAAACCCTCAATATTTGTATTCCCAGCCAGCTCTGTTTCAAAATCAGTCTGCTATTCTGTGAGCCAGAGTTTTAAAATATACATGCAGTTGCTGAAGGTTGTCTAGATTGAAATGCAAAATTGGTACTGGAATAAAAGAAAAACCTTAGATCAAATAAGAAATGATTGAATCATTATATCCTTGAATGTATTTCCTGTTGAAATCTGTAATTTCTCTGGGTTCTAGTCATTCCTTGTATTAGTACTTCTGCCACAATATGAGCTGCTACATCTCTAATTCCTCTGGCATCATCTGACAGCATTTTTAACAGGCATTAGTCTGCTTACTTGAAGACCTATAAGAGACCAGAGTCTTAGGGGAAAGTCCTCAGTAGGTACTTGGTACAATTCCATTTTTAAAATACTGTTTTCCCAACCAAGTTCTCTTGCTGACATTTTCAATTCAGTCACATTTACAGGAATCAGGCAAAATCTTTAGGTCAAAGGAGTTACATCAACGTGCAAAACACAAAATCAACAAGCACATTTGTCCTTTTGTGATGTTTTTGGCAGACCAGCCTTGGAACTTTTGAGACCATGCTGTGGTTCACAGTGATGTAACCATAGTGGCTGTCAGTTTTTGTGCTAGGCATGAGAAGAGAATTTCATCCCCTCCCTCACCCTCTGCCATCACAGGCATAGTTTGAGTTCAAAGAGCTGTGGGTGGATAAGAAAAGAGGTATTTGGTAGACAGTGTCCTGCCTTCCTTTGCATCTCCCTTTAGGGAGATTCATAATTTTTCTTTTCAAATTTGATTTGGCTATGCTTCTGTGATTAGTTGAGCACTAAAAACATTGTAGTTTCATGTGTATTATGCATTGGTGTTGTCTAGCTTTTATAAAACCTACATTTTCTTACATATTGTTGATTTGGCAAAATCTACAGTTGGTCTTTGTCTTGTGTTCTGCAAGATACGAGACAAAATATGCAAATTTACTATGAGTTAACTATTTCTCACCTCTTCCCCAACCTATTCTAAACCAAGATAAGAAGCCTCCCAAACTTTTCATTATGATGTCAAATAAGAAATGACAGGGGCCGCTAGGGTTAAACATTTCTTTCTAGCTGTAAATATTATATTGAATATATTTTTTACAATATTTCACTCTAGGCTATCTCTAAGCAGCAGCAGTAGATATTTGCAAGTGCTATTACTTCAGTTCAATATTTCTATTTTAATGTAAAGATGTTTGAAAGTCTATAATTCAGTGTGATCTTCACTACACAGACAACATAAAAACCCTTTCTTCAGAAAGACTGAAAGCTTCTATTTGTGCTTCTGATTCTTTATGAATACTAATGCTCACAACCAGAGATTAAATTAATCTCAGCTGCCTCAGTCACACTTGGTAAATGAATCAAAAAATAGTTTCATCTTGATATGGTAAGTTGTCCTTGACAGCAAATTAAAATCTTAATAAGTGCCCTATTCAGAAAACACACACACACACATGTTCTTCATTCCTAGAAATCATGGTCAGAATGCAGATTCGTTATTTTCTGTTTAAAGAAAGCTAAGCATAATTATATGTTATTCCTTTAAAGGGCTGTTATGGTATACCAGGAATTTTCAACCTTAAAGGAAAATATTTCTGATACTAGGTGAGCATTTTTGATACGGAAAAGCTCAATAACATTGAAAGGAAAATTAAAAGAAATCTAGAAATCTAACAATTTTATCTTTAGATAGTGCTTAAACTGGTGATTTATTAATTTATTTTTTTTTCTCTCAAATGTACGGTTAGTTTAACAGTGGGATTTTCCTGTGATTTCTAAAGGGAAGTTGACATATTAATCTTGAATTAAAAATTAGCTTTTGTAAACCTTTGAAGACAAAGGTTGTCTGTTTCTGGGAAACAGGGAGGACAGTTCTCTGATGACAGTCAGAATAGTTGTATCGACTTCCATGAGTTATGTGTGTTTAGGATTGAAATCAACATTGTAGACTAGAGTATGTAATTTTAGAAACCATATATGTCCTCGTACTCTCTCACAACAACAGCAAAACATATAACAGCAAAATATATAACAACCTATATAACAAGCCGTCAAGTGAAATAAAATTAAACTTAATTCTATTTGTGAGTACGTTGAAATTCAATGTTGATTTTCATAGCTGTAAAGATAATTCCTCTATTTTCCTTATTCAGTACAAGGACAATGTGCAGTTTAACACAAGCTGGATGCGGGTAAGAAGCTTGCTGTGTTTTGATGACAGCAGGTGTTTGAGCAGCTTTCTGTTTTTGCGAACTCTTTCATCTGTCCATATATATGCATTATATTTCGACAGCTAATTTAGAGCTTTTAGGTTGCATAGTACTAATGTCCTTGCAGTACCATACAGAGAGTCTAATTATGCAGTGTAAGTCTGCAGATACAATAGTCATTATGAATTTCTAACAAAAAGTAATTACAGCACATATGCAGATTATACTTTTCTACATGAAATAATCCTAGACTTTTTAATTCATTTTGTCAAACAACTAGCTCACATTCTGGACTAATGATCTGTAAAATTTCATTTGTAGTGTAAAATAACTCTAGAGATGAGATCTTTTAAAATCTTTATAGAAGAGTTACTGGGATATATTTCTATCACAGTATCTGCACTTGATAATGAAACCAGTGACAGTCCATGTCCAATGACAGAGCAGCAGCTGAACAAGTAGAGCAGCTGAACAGACAAGGGCAACCAAAGAAAAACGATATATCATGGAATATGCATCACTGTTCAGACTCAGCACAGTCTTGCCATGCTTAAAGCCATCTGTAATGAAAAATAACAAAAGTTTGTTAAATGAAAATGAGAATTGGTTACTGTTCTCAGCTGAGGCTGGGGCAACTGTGAGTCTTAGGTGTTATAAAACATAAAGATATATGTATATGAAGCTTCTGTTTTCCTAAGGTCTTCCTGATTCGGTTCAAAAAAAGACGATTTTTTCCTCTTGGGCAGCTATACCTATGTGACCTTTTTTATATTCACCATAAAACTTTTGAATCCAACCCCAAACACTTTGAGTCCTCTGTGGAGGAGAGTGAATGAACTGCCACTTCTGCTACTTACTTTAATTAAACTGTTCTTAGTCACTGAGGCAAAGACAGACTGGAATTAAATGCAAATAAAAATAATTAATTACTATTAGTAACAATTACTAACAGCACTACTAATGACTTTCAATACTGAGAACACTTTCAAGATGCCAGCTTGAGTCTGTCTTTAAATTTTCTGGTCATTCTTTTTAAATTGTGCTGTCTTCCTTTCTAGTCAACAGAAGAAAATATAGTGTATACTTCAGGATTAAATAATTTACTACATTTTAGACAACTTTAAAATGAGATGAACTGTGTCCTATTCTCCACTGTATTATATTGACTAGATCACTGTTGGCTGTGGAGGCAAGCTGTTTTACAGCCGTATCTGTTTAATATGATTAATCGCGTTTCTATATCCAGTTGAATTACAGACTCGGTAATATGCATGTCTGCACATCGAGATATAGTAGCACAGAAGCTAATCCTTGGGGGTTATACTTTTATGACTTGACTGTGGGATCCAGTTTTCTCTTCGTGAATTCACTCATCAACAGATACTATGGCTTCTGAAGGAAAGGCAGCTGATGTTTTACAGGTAGTGATTTTGTACAGCTTGTCAGCCCTCTGAAGGGATGTGACACAGCAGTAATGCCCATCCCCGGAGGTAGGTCTCAAGGCAAAGGTGTTAAGGGGCTGCAATCAGGACACATGAATGATCCTTACTATGTTGATAACTGTCAGACATTGAAAATGGTCAGTCTAACATGAGTTACTAATAAAGCACCCAGAAAAAAAAATCTGATCTTTGCAAAATTTTAGAGATTGAGAGAAGAAGTCACAAATACTTGCAAACTGGTACAAACTCATATAATTCAGTTCCCCAAAAGCAGATTTTATAAATCTTAATCATAATTTTCAATGTTTAATGAAACTCTTTATAATTCTACCTGTAAATTAGAATCAGATGCTGTTTCTGTGTGTTTCACTGAAGTTTAGACAAGTCTGCTTCTTTTTTGGTTTTTCTTCTGTAGCATAATTGGGCTATTACTTGCCTTATTTCCCTCTTAAACTTTGTCTTTCTTCACAGGAGAAGCAAATCTGTTAGCTTGATGCCACAGTGATTCTCAGACATTACTTACGTGGAACAGAGCCTGTCAGGAAAGCGTAAATCCCACCTTCACTACCAAAAAGAAAAAAAGGATATTATCATTCAATTTTTTGGTTGTGAAGTGTTCAAGGCATGTGCACTTCACAGTCCTGCAAAACAGGTCCCTTTCTTCAGTGCGTATTGGACATTTGCACAGCAGGGAAAACACTTCATTCTTGATTGAGGCACACTAAAGCAATATACAGAGGAAATGGACAGATATTTTAAAAGGAAATTTTAAATTTTACTTCCTTTAGATATGCCTACTCCCAAATGTGCAGTGCAGGCATACATCTATATATCTCTGAATTGGTAAAATAGACATGTGGAAAAGCAGTTCTCCTTATTCTGTGTGTATTTTTCTTTCCACATGAGCCGTGACTTTAATATGCAGTATGTTGTGTTTAAGGAAGAAAACACTTCTTTTGAATTTAGTCAACAATCATCACCTATATCTGCAAACATTTCTATGGTTGGGAATCTGATCTTAATGGAAATCGCTGGGAGACTTATAATTTATTGCTAACCTGCTTTCTGCCTTGCCTTGGCAAGAAATCCTGAGATCAGTAACTGACAGTTATCCATTGCCTGTGCTGACTAATATTTCCTGTGCTCTGTCCTGCAGCCTGCTCTCTGTGATTAACTGACCACATATAGCCATATCTGTTAATGAGTTCATAGTATTTTACTTAGTCACTCAGCTAAACAAATACTCCATATCTTTTAAGGCAAGGATATACTTTATTTCTTCCACATATGGCTCTAAAAGGATGTGATGCAGAGGAAAACAATGTGCCTAAGCCAACAGGAAACTTTTATTTAAAAAAAAACAACCAAGCAAACCATGTACAAATGCTCTAACAAATTTGGGTTTTTTTCCCACTGAGTTTATTGCATGATTCACTCCAGAAAAACAGGCGAGCAATTTAAACATTGAAGAAGGCACACAAAGGGTGGAGGAGTATGTGTGAATATATATGTACATATCTATATCAGAAGAAGGTCAAATTGTCCTGCTCTGAATTTTTACCAATATCAAATCACATTGTTTGGGATATCTTTAAGCTTTTACTGAGAAGACTGAATACTTTGCAGTTAAAACAGTGAGGCATGAAAGCCCTACGTTTGTAAATGCTGCTGTTTTTCTGATAAAATACAGAGCTAAACTCTTGCACCATGGATAGATTTACTCAATGCTTATTTGCCCCAAATACTTTGATTTGATCTACGTGTTCAGCAGGGGTCCTCTAAGCACGGATCTCACCTCTGTGAGTAAGAGTCAGGCATTTTCATGGCATTTCTTCAGCCATCCGTTCCCTGCGTGTATACCACCCTGCCCTGCAGCAGTGCTGTGAATCACTGTAGGACAGACACCTCCGGCCTTCTGGGAACCTCTGAGGGGGTGAAAAAGATGATAGTGAAAATAGATTTCCTGATTTTTTGTGTTTCCCCCCCTTTTCTTTTCTTTTTATTGTTAAACACAGATGTCTTTATGGGGTAGTTTGTTCCTAAGGAAAAATAATTTTTCTTTCATAGTTGTCTGACTTAAAACCATCGTCAGTGTAACAGATATGCAGGAATAGGAGGCTTAGAGTTCTGTCTTTATTGCAGGGTACTGATGACAGCAAGGGGAAAACACCCAGAAAAGGTTACTGGGTAAGAAACCTGATTGGACTAGATGATCACTGTAGGTCCCTGCCAACTGAACTGTTCTATTGATGCCAATGCTGTCAGGTATTTTTATCGCTCATGCATGCTGGTCAATGAGAGGAAATAAGAAGTATGGAGCCAGATAAACAGCTTCTGTGCACCAGGGGCTCCATGGAGTGGGAAGCAGGGAACTACAGTGGAGTAATTATCACAGAATAGTCCTGGTTTATTTTCTGCAGTCTGGGAGGGCAGTTTTTCTCCATGCACTTACAGCTGTCTCCCTTGATTTTCCTAGCTTCTAGCTGAGTCACCAGGGTTTGGTACAGTGCTGAAGATCCCTGCTTTGATTAACTCTTTTTTAATCCTGAATTCAGGTACTCAATCTATTCTGACACAGTATTTTATTTGTTAATGTCTTTTAAGTGTTTGCTGTTCTATCCAATATGAGAATTTTATAGAATTCAGTGTAAAAAATGTAGTTGTTTTTATTTTGCTTCTGCTTGACAATGATGCTAAAATAGTTTTCATTGGTATTCTGACTCACTATAGCCTGATTCAGCTGGAAATTTTTGCACAGTTTATCACACAAATAGTGCCATTACAAACATTACAGACTAAGTATCACTTTTGATCATGTCTTTTTGCTGCACTTTATTTTGTATGTTAGTAATTGTTAACCACTTCTTTCTGAATTCTTGTGCTAAATCAAGATTAGTCGTTTGTGGGGGATCGTATGCAAAAAGACCTGATCTTTTGAGTGGCAAAGCAGACCTAGGTTAAGACCATAGTGAGCATAGTGAGCAAACAGGAGTCTTCTTCGGAAAACTTTAAAGTAGTTGTGAGGGGGGAGGGGGGTGACAACATCAGACCTACCTCTGAGTCTCCCAAGGGAAAAAGATCCCAGGAGCCACAACCACAACGACGCACATATAGGCCCTCTGAAGAAAAACACAAAGGAAAAGGAGCCATTCCAGCCAAGAAGTCGGCCCCATTGGGCACCCAGCTGAAGTGCCTTTACACAAATGCACATAGCATGGGAAACAAGCAAGAGGAATTAGAGACATATGCACTCCTCCAGGGTTATGATCTAATTGGAATTACTGAGACATGGTGGGATGGCTCTTACGACTGGAGTGTTGGAAGAGAGGGCTACAGACTCCTTAGGAAGGACAGGCAGGGCAGGCGAGGAGGGGGTGTTGCCCTCTATGTCAAAGACCAGCTGGAGTG
>VXBW01006622.1:798824-891749 GCA_013400375.1 Thinocorus orbignyianus | reverse complement strand
ACCTGATAGCAGCCTTCCAGTATCTGAAGGGAGCCTACAGGAGAGCTGGGGAGGGACTCTTTGTCAGGAAGTCTAGTGACAGGACAAGGGGTAATGGTTTTAAATTGGAAGAGGGGAGATTTAGATTAGATATTAGGAAGAAGTTCTTTCCTGTGAGGGTGGTGAGGCACTGGAACAGGTTGCCCAGGGAAGTTGTTGATGCCCCATGCCTGGAAGTGTTTAAGGCCAGTCTGGATGGGGCTTTGAGCAACCTGCTCTAGGGAGAGGTGTCCCTGCACATGGCAGAGGGGTTGGAACTTGATGATCTCTAAGGTCCCTTCTAACTCTAACCATTCTATGATTCTTTTCTCTAGCATGTGCTGGGTGTAACTGTATGATTTAGATATGCTTATATTTAGAAAGTGCTTGTGTCCAAACTTATCACCCTCTCAAGCAGTAGCAGAAATGAGCAGAGAAAAGACACTGTCTTCTGCAGAGTACTGTGAGATTTTAGTAAGTACTTTTCTTCTGACCTGAGGAAAGAGTGCCAAGTTTCAAAACTCTGATAGGAAGAAAATTCAGATCAGTCAAAATTTGTCTCACAAAGTTTAAAGATTTAGTTATTTTATATTTTAAATAAATCAATTATATGACATAATGACAGCAAGTTTGGAAAGAAAATTAATTTATCTCTTTTATAAAGGAGCTTGAAATGAAATGTTAAATTATATAATACCTCTCTTCAGATGCAAGTGAACAGCAATGTTGACTCACGTTACAGAATGTTTTAATTTTTAAAGAAAATTTTCAATGAATATTCTAGCAGAAGACAATTTTGTAAAAACTTTCAAAACCTACAGCAGACAGGCTAAGTGGCTCTTAAAACATTCAAAATATTTTTTTTCTTATCCTGAGAGGAACATCCAAGGTAAATTTTTAACCATACGCAGAACCATTTGCATCAGGTAAGTAATTAAAAAGTTTATAAGCAATACCTAAATATTAATTTGACCCTTAAGTCCGAGAGGATCCTTCTCCAAAAGAGCTTGAAATGTTTACAATTGTCCACGATAGATATTTCACTGTCTTGGTAACTGCTGTCAGAACCACCAGCAGATGGTGCCTTAGCTAAACGTCCATGGACAAATGGAAATTGAAGGTACTTTTTAGAAACACATTCAAACAAATTTGCTAATCTCCATCTCTTAGTATCTGAGATGATGATGAATCAAACGGAAAGCATTTTGTTATTTACTAGTGAAAATGAATGTGAGTGGAAGAAGGTAACAAACCCATGAGCCTTTAAATGACAATAGCAAGCCATGCCATAAATATCTCATTTCTTTATCTGACAGAATGACGAAGTGTACTGGATTACGAGAATGCGGTATATGTGCAAGAACATTTGTCAAGTTTCATCATCTCTAAATGGAGATAATGACATTTAGGAAGATCATTGGTAATAAATCTGGAATGGATGAATGCATATTGAAGAGCAAGGGAGAAAATAGCTGTAGACACTGGCTGCAGACTCAGTTATTTTTGTACATCCCTTTCAAAACTGCTGTTTGTAGAGTCCAGTGTTAGTCTGCTTCTTGAATGAAGCCCACGCAACTGTCCCTTACAAAGTTATTCCCTGTAATTTATTTATTAAGATAGCACTCATAGACACATGCTGTTTACACACATGCAAACCAGTGGTGATCAGAGTTTGCACAAAAATTAAAAAAGAATCAGGAAAAGCATTAGCACCACCTTTATAAGAACTGTTTTCACATTTTATAAGAATATCTAATTGAGAAAAATTCTTTCACTGATCAAAATGCAAACAGGTGTTGAGAAATAACCCTTGTTGCAACTATTTTTGGGAACAAAACCTAGAGCAGGAAGAAAAACTCTTTTCTAAAACAAACAGCTGTTTAAAACTCTATGCAATCTTACACAGCATAAAAGATCAGAGAGATGGCTATATACAAGCAAGTATGCTGCCTTCCAACAGTTTTTACATAACTATTTTAAGTGTAGGTTTAAGTTATTAAGTTCCTTTTATCAACATTCAAGTTAAATTAGTAACAGATGTATCTGTATCACCAGAAGTGAAATCTGAACAAAGAAGAAATAAGTTAAAAATATATTTCATACCATGGGTTTCTATTAAAAAAAAATGTGCTTACTGGAGAGGCTGATGCATTTTAGTTTGATTAATATTTGCTCAGTTCTAGAATCCTGAACGCTGCATTAAGTGGGACACATTGAAATATTCATATCTATTCTTATCAAGCTATGATGTTGGAAAGTAAACTGTTTGTCCAGTCCATTGAATTTGTGAAAGAAGTCTGGAAGAGACACAGTAAATTCCAGTAGAAGCGTATTTTAGAGATAAATGTGTTATAAGGAACGTGCTTACTCCTTCTGGCATAGAAATTCTGCTTACTTTTTAATATATGTCACCTCCTGTTCTGGCAGTTTCTGAAAAAGCTTCTTAATCCAGACTCCTTTTGATACAGTAGCATTTAGACCCTAAGCTTGCAATGCAAAATATAGGTAGCTTTAAGGAAAAGTGTGTTATTTATGAACTGCAAGCAACAGTTCAATAATTCAAATCTATTAGTCATTTAGTCATATCAACTGTAAGTCCATCCAAGGCAAATTTATGAATACAGTTCATAACAAACGGTAGTCATTTTCCACTTCCTAAATCTGCTTAACATTTGTAAAAGTTGAAAAAATGCATGTATGTACTGAGGGACTTTGCATCTTTACCTCGTTAATATAAATGTTAGAATTATTAAAATATTTTTTTAAAATAAAAGATCTACAACAAGCAGCTTTACACAATACTTGAAAAAATTCTGAAGGCTTGCAATTATAGAAAAAATGGTGGGAAAATGTGTATTTTTTATTTTTTTTTCTTTGTAGCTTCTACTTGTTACAACAAGAATCCCTAGGGTGGTGTAATTTTTATTTCTTACTGAAGAATAAAGGAATTTTAGGATTCAATATGTTTGTGGAGTATTATTTTTATTTTCAACGATCCAGCATTTTTCAGAGGTCCAAGAATATCAGCCCATAATTAGTCCAATGATGATGACTAAAGCAATAGCGATTAGCAAGGGTGACTTCTGGCCACTCGAGCAGTTAAAATGATCAATGGGTTGGAACATTGTGTTCTAGCAGCTGATGAGGAATTCCACAAGTCTGGAAGCAGAATATAAAAGCAGCAAGATAATGTGGTTGGAAAGTATTACTAAAGCTGACATCATGTCTCTTACAGCCAGACGCATAGAGCAGTGCTGTATCATATATGACAGATTTGAACAGTGTTTGGAAAGGTGCTGGCATCATTACATGAATTAACCAGGAAAGGAAAAATACTGAAAGGAAGCAAAGAAATTCTAGGCTGGACTTAGGTTAGCTCGAACAATCTAATGATCTGGCTCACAAAGAAAGTTTAGAGTTTTTATTTCAGAGTTGCTAACAATCTTAAAATGATTATGATAATATGGAACAAGGTCAACCATCAAGACTTCTACATTATTCTTGCTTCAGAATTTTTTTATAAGCAAATTTACTACATGAATATTCCAATTGTTAATTTATATACCAATTCTTATGAGTTTCCCCATTGAAAATTGTGGATAAAAAAAGAAGAAACAATAGCACAAGAAACGAAACAGTATTTCATGGTTAACCTTGAAATAAATCTAATGCAGTACAGAAATAATTTAGAAATAAAAGCTGAATGCAATCATTACAAATCCACATTAATTTAATTACTGCCAGTCTATCCAAAGTTGTGAAAAACTTCAGGCTAAACCACTGAGGCTCTAATAACTGTATTGGTAGAAGTTCTGCTTTAATTGATTAATAACTCAGAAAAAACAGAGATGTTGGTACTCCTGTGTGTTATTTTAGCTACCAGTCTACTAGAACTAATTGCAAAGTAACAACCACTGGAGGAAGATGACTTTTAAACAGTTGTTAAAGTTAATATACTAAAAATAAATACAGCAGTTCCTTAAGAATATCTGGGAATGTGTCAAAATACAGTTCAGCTTCTAAGCAGAGTAAAGGTATAAAAAAGATTACAAAAAGAAGTGTTGAAAAAGGACATTAGGATGTAATAGCTGTTGCATTGGTCCCTATAGATTGCAGTTCCATAACTTTCTTTTCATTTTCATTGATAAAGACTGCTAAACCAAGAAAAGTTAAAGAATAAGGGACCTTCCCATATTTCTTCTATTAGTTTTGATTTTTTCATGCTACAGGTTCTTTCCTCTACCTTTCTGCTATTGATTAAAGTGTACTGCATTTTGTGATGGAGAGATTATTGCAAACTTCAGGACCAGACTGAATTTTGAAAAGTAATTTTAAATGAGTTTCCTAAAGTTTTGAATGTATTTTCGAAAACATTCAAGTGAGCACAGTAACCTACGACGTCCAGAAGTTACTTCTGAAGGGTTGATTGATGGGGCTGGATTTACTTTTAATACTATGTTGTTTATGGCTAAATGACAAAAATGAATTCCCATGATTTTTACCCTGGTTTCCTAGAAGCTCTAGAAAGTACTGATTAGTAAACATAAAATTAACTTGGATGGATGAACAGCAAAAGGAAGCCCATTCTGTAATAATTTCTTTGCATCTCTCTGTTCAGTTTCCTTTTGGATCAGCATTCAGCAAGTCACTGCATATGATTAAACCAGAAATTGTTGAATCAGCAGTGGGATGATAAAATGAAAAAAAAAAAGCAGGTAAGGGAAAGAGATGTTTGCTTTAGGAGGGCTCTTTAAAGCTGCAACTACATTTCTGCAAAATCGCTTACAACAAGAAGTGTTTTACTGTACGTCGGTTCTTCCTCCTTCCCAAACACCAGCTGGCTCACAGCTGGGGGCTGTGCTGCGGTGCAAAAGTTTTTGAGTGACGTGGTATGAAAACTTGTGCCAACTTCATTGTAAAAGCTTGTGTTAACCAACAGCCTCTCCGCTCTTTTAACGGAAGTGCATGTTCTGTGCCTCCTGTCTGGAAGCTGACAAACAGCTCCTGATTGCCAGGTGTCTGTCACTGGCATGAATGGACAGTGAAAACGTACTCTCCAGCTCTGAGTTTAAAGATGGTTGGCTCCTATGTTTATGGAGAAGAGCTCTGCTTCCAATAAGAAATGATTCTTAAAAATTTATCATCTCAGATCTCTTCATTTGAGGACAGACTGGCTCTTTTGAAAGGGAAATATCTCCAAGAATGATATGACTCTCACTGTGGCTGTGAGCACTTGAATGGAAGATTTATGCTTAAACGTATAGACAGCAAATTGAGGTTAGGCTTGCAATACAGAAAAAGTACCAGGGAAATATATATTCCCTTCTGAAAAAACAGAGAAGCAGAAATGCTGGAGCTGCAGCTCAGCAAGGTAGAAGACAGGACACATAAGGGGGTGCCTTGGTGGGACCTCCCACGTTTGCTTATGCTGTTTTGCAGTGCACTGAGCAGGGGCCAGAACCAAAGATGGCTATATGGCCAGCAGATCTGACTCCCAGCATCCAAGGGCTGTCCTATCAAGCTGGAACAAATGCTAGTTTAGTGCAGTAACCAACCTCAGGAGATGCTACTGCTGATCAAGGTAGCAACTCCATAAAAGTAACCTTTTGCCTATGTAGGCACATTTAGGTCAAGTTTTGTTTAGTTTCTGGCAGGGTGCAGAGCAATAACAAAAAAACAAGGAAACTGAAGAGCCGTATGAGAGTAACTCAGTGTTCCTGCCAGCATGGTATCTTTAGAAATTAATGGAAACCCTCCAGCTGCCTTTACTGTACATCCAGCAAGGCCAACAAGTTCTCATCCCCACTGCCTGCTTTGGAAAGACTGAAGTACCAAGGTGCTTAGTGTCACCTGGAACTCCCATTAAACCTTCACAGTCTCACTACTTCAGTCCTGACTGTCAAACTTTTCATTACACTGGAAACTTAGTTTGCTTGCATGGAATGGATGACCTAAAATACTCCACTGTTGCTGTGTGTGGACACAACGATTCCCATATATGAAACATTGTTCAAAAACAGTCTGTATTCTTCCTTCCTATGTCTATGTTTGCGCCCAAAAATAAATTTCTATTTATTAATTTATGGTAAACCGAGTAATTGCCAGGTTTTTGAGTAGGGAAAAAAAACCCCAAAACATTTCTATTTTCAATTGGTACCTGAGGAAATTCCAAAGGTATGGAAAGTGGTTTCCAAAGATATATTTAGTGGAATGAATGGTATATTTTGTGAAGCAGTTACGTTACATGCTGTTGTTTCACTTTCTACTAATGGTGTTTTCCTACTCTCCAGGAGGGGACATTATTAATACATCATCAAGTAAGATTAGAAGTAATTATTAATAGTACTGCTATTAGTAGCAATGTTTGATGCTAAAGATGAGTAGAGATCATGTCACAATTTAAGCTACCTCTCCTGGAGCAAGACAGTCCGCTGCTGTTCTATTTCTTTTTGATGATTAGTGATAAACAGGATCCACCGTGTTGTTAGAGGTAATGCTGAGGCACCAAAGGGTCTGGCGGAAGCAGAGAGCAGATTTTATGTATCGTCATACAGACAAATACATAACTGTAACCTGGTTAGAAGATTTAGATCCTCAGCAAATATAAATGAGGATGGTCATATTAGCATCTCTGACATTCAGTTGAACTTGATCTTAATTTTCTCATAAAATTTTTGTTTCCATGCACTCAATCAGTAGGTAGCTTATACTTTGGGATAGAAGTACAATGTAAGATTGTGCTATTAAATTCACATTTCTGGACTTACGGTATCTATAGTCACAAAGGAAAATCAATCTTAAGAATGTTTCACCAGTAGGAGTCATTTAGCAGTTCAGAAATTCTGGAGCAGCATAAAATTATTGATCAAACCAAATTCAAATTGTTAAAGTACAATGCTTACATCTCCCTGGTCTTGAAAACAAAAACCCCTGGTTGTCTGTGTAGTGTTCTATAAAAAGAGAAATAAATAAATAAAGCCCTACTTGCTGGCAAGCCAAGTGAACTATTACCAGAAGATGGCAGTGATGTCTTTTTACAGCTGTAGCCACTATGTCATTTACAAGAAAATCCTAATTGCTGCATAGTTATATCATAGTAAAAAAAGGGGGCAAACCAATTCCTCCTGGTATCTTCAGCAGTCTATCTAATGTGGTACAATTTTTCAGCAATTTTCAGTTCTGTTACTTTTCTTCTATTTTTAGACTATGGTTGTTTTGGAAACCAGCCAAGCTCTAACAACATCAATAACATTTCAGTTGTAACATTAACAGTTTGACACACCTTAAGTTTGATTATTTCCAAATTAGAAGAATCTGGTTGGAGGCCATTTTCCCATCACTCACTAGGATTAAGCAACTCCCATTTGCTTTGGTTGTTTTTTTTCTAATAAAAAGGAAACTATACCAGGAAATATAGTGAATGTAAATTTAACATACGCAAATCATTTTTTAATTGTATCCACCTCATAGCTGTTTATATGAGTTCCCAGATGCTAGGCCACTATGTGTTTCATTAGGGGGAATTCCCTAACCTCAGCAGAATGATGCTATGCTTGCAAAATGCCTTTAATTTCATGTAGTGATGAGAGACTGACAGACATTCACTATCCCGGATGATGCAAAGATCTATAAGGAGAAAATCAAGGTTTCTGCTTTTAATTTCATAGGTCACAGGATTATACCATCCAGAACTAGACAAATGAGTGATTTGTGGAAGGTATGTGATGCCTTTTACCATAAAGCCTGTCACCCTTAACACACTTCATTGTCTCATCAAGCATGAGCCTGTTTGCTACTGCCAGTGCTGCCGTGAACCAAAAGGCTTTCAGATCAAAGGTGATGCTGCTTATCAACAATTCAGCAATAGTAATATGATCTGCTCATCTAATTTTTCTTAGAAGAATAAAGGCTTTTAAATTGAATTGTACAAATTAACTTAAACACTGTTATTTGCAATAATACTGACTTGGATGCTTTTCTTTGCCAGTTACAGAATCCCTAAACTCCTTATTGGTATGTAAATGTGAAAACCCATACCTTAGCAATGGATTGGAAGCGCTGATTCTTCTGAAGTCCCCTAAGCAAACCGAACACTGAGCTGCCATGTCAAGCCTGTTAAGTCATTTGAAGGAATTTGGGAAGTCAGCACACTTGGGGTAATTTCCTGGCAATTCATCTATAATGTCTACTGCCTGTTCCAATTTCTGACACATAGATATATTATACCCAACTGTGACCAGCCTGCATAAACAGTAAACTCTCTTGAAAATACAGAATGTGAAGAAATAAGCTTTCTTAGTACTTTTTAGAAAGATAAATAAATCATATTGAACTTGAAATAACAGATGATCAGATCATGGATAGCTGAATACCTGTGTATATTTTTATCTAAGAGCTGAAGGTAAAACATCTTGATAATACAACAGTATTAATTTTTTAAATTATTTCGGAGTGTTTGCAAAATACCCAAGGATCTGAAGCAATTCTACAGCATGTGATTACTTTTCATGTTTGTCTAACACAAGCCTCTCCCATTTATTTATAGAAAATGACTTAAATTCTTTCCAAAGTATATTTAATTTCACTTGAATTTACAAGGCTGCTGGTGCATATTTTAAATTATGCAGCTTTCTGAAATTAATAGATATGTATAGGAAGTTTGGAGGTGTTTTATTATAAAAGCGAATTGGAAGCTTTTAAGAGACCAAGGGCAATAATGCAAAGATGTAGGTCAGCTGAAATTTAAAGTTCATGGAGTACTCTGAAGGCTTTTAAATACATCTCAGTGGGAAATCTGTGAGCAGGACTGCAGGTCCTTGCCACGTGGAAATGCCTTTTCTTTATGAATTTGTAATTCCAAACTCCAGAGCACTTGCATAGCCCCAAGTATTTTCTCTTTCATCAGTTCTGGTGGGCTTTTCACCAGCAAAATGACGAAAACAACTCATGACCAATGAAATATATAATTATTATATATGTTTTGATCCACTAAATTGTGAAATTAAGAAAACTCATTGTGGCCATTGTTTTATAAAGGTCAAGAGAATAGTTTGGTGGATGAAGGAAGACTGCCTTAGAAAGCTAGTGGTGTCCACTGTATTTGACGAGGGGAGCATTTCCTTTACAAATATGTTAATAGACGAAAGCCTTCCGCAGCCTATTGAAACTAATATATTTTTTGCCATAACCAGTGTATCTCAGATCCCTCTTTAGCCCTTCTTTTTCCTCCAGCATGGTGTAAAGTTGATTGAAACCACAACATTTCCTATTACAGAGCTCAAAGTCTGATGATGAAATGTAAAGAACCATCCCCCTTTTTGTTCTCTCACCCCTTCAATTTTACTCCTATTTCCAAAATTCAGACTATTTCTATTCCTGGATAGAAAAGACATATTTCACTTTTTGTACCTTACTTTGGTAAAAATAACAAAAATAAGTAAAATTCTACTAAAAAGAAAAATATATTTATATCTCTTCTTCACTATGATAATCAGTACACCATATTCTGGATAATTCTTTTGATCATAATTTCTTTTTTGTTAAAAATCCATACTCTTCCTACTCTGTTTGCAACTGTCAGTGATGTCACTGTGAAGGAAGAAAACTTAAAAGAAATATTTTGGTGATTGAGTATAAACTAAGACCGAATCAAAATACTTTCTGGTTAGGATAATTTATACCAGTATCTACTGTGACTTTGCCTAATAAAACAATCAAATGCAAAGTTCACTCTCTGATGACTGAAGAATTGGACGGTGCAGAAAATAAAAAATTGGCAGAGCAAAAGATCTCAGCTGTAGTCTATAAAGGAAAAAAGAACACAGAAAATGTCTCTGTTAAAAAGAAAAACAGTGACTGAAGAATCGTTTCTACATTCTGGAGACCTCTTTTGAAAAACGATGACCCGGGTAACTGGGCTGACAAAGAACACACTATTAGTGAGCCTTAACTTCAGAACTGCAGCCAAGGGACAGATACTAGAAAATGAATAAAGCACTAAAAATCTCTTTCTCTCTCAAGATTGTGGAAATATAAAGGCAGATTAATTAAGAGGAACCATATAATCATGTGCTACGATCTTGTCAATTCACAAGCTAAGAAAGGTTATACGAGGTCAACATTTGGATGCAACCTCCTCTTGGGAGCATCCAGATCAACAAAGTCCAAACTTCTTAGACTAAAAGTCAAACACATCATTCAGTAGTATCAAAGGAATGATATCCTCTTTTTGGACAGGTTCTCTCCTCTATTCTTTAGGTAGCTTAAATGAAGAGCAGAGAGTTGAAAGCATAAGCCAAGTTTTCTAGTGGAAATTCATGTGCACTGCAGGAAAATAATTACTTATTATAGTAAGAACAAGTATAAAGAAAGAATAAGAAAGCTGAAAGCTGAAAATAAGAAATTCTTGAGAGTGACTGAGTACTTCACCAGATTACTGTAGGGGTTCCCAAGGTAAATGGTGAGGCAGGCTTTTCATTGTGTAACTGGTTGGCACAAATAAAATTAGTTTAAAGTATAGAAATAATTATAAAAGGTTAGAGAGGAATAATTAGAAAGGATAGAACTGTATTGACTTATGCCTTGGTTAGAATTTATCTCATCTAAATTAACCTCCAAAATCAGACCCTCTTTGTGTTTGTTTTCTAAACTCCCCAATTATTAGTGGGAGAAGAGAAACACTTCCAAAAGGAGAGTCTACTATTTGCATTTTTAGACACTGTATGTAGACTTGCCTTCCAGGTGTGCCTGTTTCTCTCCACAGAGCTTAGAAGAAGCTTGATGAGTATCTTGGGCTGGAGACATAACTTTGTGATGATTAATGTGGAAATATATTCAATCCTCATTGTCTCTATTCTCCATTCACTCTCTGAAAACATGGGTGATTGCAGGATAAGCTCATAGAAGCTCTGACTTCAATAGGGAAGCTGTAGCTGGTTTATAATCCAACAGCTACTAAGACCCATGGAAATTTATCTACTGACAGCAATAGGAATCTGGAAGGATCACTAAAATGGCATAATTTTATCTTCTTTTTCATATTCACATTCTAATACAGTCCAAAAAATCAGATTATATGCACAAAATAACTGAAATTATTATTTTAAAAGCAGTCATTGGTCTGTCATTGTAACTGTCATTTGGTATAAATCTTTTGTGTGGTAGCTTTCACCACCACACCAGCAAAAGAAATGCTGCAGTCACCGCAGTGATTGGAAAGAAATAGTTTTGTAACTTTTCAGCTGGCTTCCTAAAAGGCATTACTTCTTCCTGCAAACCTTGTT
Organism: Thinocorus orbignyianus; assembly: GCA_013400375.1. NCBI lineage: Eukaryota > Metazoa > Chordata > Aves > Ciconiiformes > Thinocoridae > Thinocorus > Thinocorus orbignyianus. The sequence continues at coordinate 880,449 of VXBW01006622.1, read as the reverse complement.
TTAGTTATACCTTTTGACTTAGAAAACACTGACCAGTGGCATGGAGAACAATGGTAAAGGCAGGGTATTTTTTGACTAGAGTCCACTGTTTGGTTTAATGAGGAAGACTGTCATTGTCTGAATTGTTACAAATCACTTTGACAGAAAAATGGAGGACAAATTCACTTGGTGCCTGTTCGGTTCCCTCTCTGATGTTTTTTAACCAGAGTTACAATAGTATCCCGTTTCTCTGACCTGTATAAGGAATGCGGGCTCAGTTACATTTTCCTTTTAAAAGTCAGAGATTCCAGCTGGTAACAGCAGCTTTTCTGCCCTTTGAAGTAGAGATAACAGATAATATTAGATTTACAAAAGCCCAGCAACATTTATTAAATTTTAGAAGCCTTCCTTCTAAATACACAATATCCTTTAAAAACTTGATCTAAGGGGGATTATGAAAGATAGAGTGCTGTAAGAAGAGAGAGACTGCTGCCTGGTGTAGTTCAGAAGCAATAGAGAGCACACTACAGAGTATTTTGTTCTTCAAGTGATTTTCATTTGCTGATTTATTAGTCATGTACAGTTTGAAACTGAGAACAGCGTTAATCTGACAAGATATATGCATCTGCTAGAATTGATCTACCAGCTTGTGGTATTCACTAACTTTGTGTCCCAGCTCTTTACGCTATATAGTGAGAGTATTCCTTTTCTGGAAGAGGGTCACTTCAAGAGGCAGGAGAAATAGTCTTTTCTAAACAGGCAGGAAAACACACATCCTTACAGAGGAAATTAGATGGTAATATTTCTTTTCTGATTTATGTAAGTAAATGAGATTTAAAAATTGGTTCACTTTTCAGTGAGGTGAAAGATGCAAAAAGGAAAATATACCTGCATTGGTGATAATCAATAGGAATAATATCTGGGTGGGTACTATTCTTGCCATTAGATTAAGAACTAGCAATGATTGATGACTAGATAGTACATCTACTAATGTGTGCTGTCAATTTATACGGTAACAATGATAGTTAAATAATTAGAATTAGTTTGAGTCTTCAGATTCTGCTCCACATAGGGAGAACACACAAACAAGCACACTTCCCACTGAAACACTGAACGTCAAAGAAGATTTTTCTCCTATTAATTTCTCAATCCTCAGGGAAAGTTCTGCTGTTGTAGTAGAAAGATTAAGAGGCTTCAGCCAAAGCTCTGAGCAGACAGGGAGGGTGTGGCATGGGCATTCAGTTCCCCTCTTCTCATGCAGATGAAACACCCAAAAGTGTGGGCAGAAAATGGCACAGTGTCCTTCATGCAATTGCTCAGCTACCTACAAAATATGAAATGGAATATTCAATTTAAGTTGACTTTAATTATCCCTTCCAGGTTATAATTTATTTCAATGTATGCCAAAGTTTTATCAGGTGTAGGTATGACTTGTTCTATAATTACATTTTTTGAGGACCAGCATGTGATGTGAGTAGTCCTTCTTCCAGCCTTTGGTATTCCTGTGAGAATTCAGGGTGAAAACTTTATTTTAATAAAGGAGAGAATGTAAACAAAAGTCTCTCCTGAACCAATTAGCAATTCAGCCATGAAGTGATACAAAGTATGACAATTCTAATTGAAAGGTTTGGGTTTGGTATTTTGTGGGTTTTTTGGTTTCGGGATGTTGGTTTTTTCCCCAAAAAAGTCTTTAGCCAATTTGGAAAACCTTCCTATCAGATCTACTTTCATAAAAATGGAATACCTAGTTATATAAGCTGCACCAAGCCTCAGAAAATGAAAAAAAAAACAAAAAAAAACAAAAAACAAAACAGAACACCAAAAAAAAACCCCAAACCAAAAAGAAACGAAATATTGATGCTGGAAAATGTGCACTAACACTTTTATTAAGACAGCAGTTGCAAGATAACAGACTGGTGTAAAATTCCTGGTGAATACGAATTTCAGAACACTCCAGTTTCAGATGAACCAGATGTCTGGTGCATATGTGGAATTCCCAAAGTGACCTGTTTATGAATACTTGACACCAACAAAGACATAGGAAAAGATGTGAATGCAGAACATTCATTGTACCTGTGGGCCTTATATTGCATGTATTCATCCTTGGGGAAATAGCTGGAAATTTAAAGTAACTTGTGACTTTTTCTCCATCTCTGTCTCATCCATCAGTAAAGTAAGGGTCTCTAATGCTTTGCTGGTGTGCCCCCGGAATCTGTGTAAAGTTCTGCTATTAGGCAGAGATAACTGTGGTTTCTGGCCAGCTATAGGACTAAGGGAGAACATTTTTTTCCTGGGTGGTTTTTTTTCTTTTTTTTCATAGAAGAATCCCTCACCCCTTCCAACTCAACCTCATTTGAATGGAAATTTGAATGGTACATTAGGTGCTTGGCTGAGCAATGGAATATCTGCCAATTCATCATGCCAAATGGTCAAATTCAGCACAACAAAAAGGGTAGTGAGTAATACATTACAGCCTAGTCACAGTACGTTAAAGTTTGACATACATGAGACTATTCCTAATTTGGGCTTCTTTTTCTACTATCATTTTAGAGATCAGCAGCTATGTGACCTCTGTGCTTATATTACTCTTTAGTCTACAACTTACATAAGGTTTACAGTGAGTCACCTGGACAGAAGATTGCTGCAGTTTCAGCAACCTTAGCATATCTGAATGACTGACCACTGCTAACAAATCTCTTTGATGGTTTACACCAGCTACGCTTCACTTACTGGTCATAGATCAGCATGGGCAATTAGACATTGAGCTGTAAGACTTCCTGTTTTATTATCTCACAGCTCCCATTTGTACTCTGTCACTGTCTCGAAAGTAAACATCTTTTAATGTAGTTTGTAGGAAACTTGGCATCTTTTGCATGAATTCCTCAACTTTCAATAGATGCAAAAAAATTGTAACATATAACGGCTAGTATTACGCTCTGTGGTAGCTTTATTTAGAACTAAAGTTATTTGAACTTTGAAGTTCCTAAACCTGAGTTTCAAAAAAAATAAATCAAGTGTGAAGTATGAGTCTATGTACAATTTCCTTGGATGTCCTACTTTTTTCAGTACAGTCAACACAGCTGTTCCATTCCTCCACTCTAAAATTACAAGACTTTTTCCAAAACAGGTGTCCATTTTTTCTTCTAACTAAACAAAACCTAAAAATAGAGCAAAAAGCAGAATGCAAAGCTTAGCAGTATCCTCTTTGAATCTTTTCTGTAGAAAGTTGTGTTCAGGTTTCTTTTCCACTGTGCTGCATACCTGGCCATGATCTATGATGCTGAAATAACGGTACACAGCATGAATATTAACGTACATCAACATCTTACATACAAGGATTTGTAGTTAGCTGTTATATCTATGCAGAATTTGTGTATTTATGGTAAACCATTTATCACTTTAGCAATGCATAGTAATATGTGTAGATGCATAGATCAGCGAGCTGGGCAGTTTAGTCGTGAGAAAAAATGGACAGCTGAATTACAGCTTTTTTTTTTTTTTGTTACAACCAGTGCAATTTTTCTGAATGTATTTTTTTAATAATTCATCAGATCATATATACCATCCAGGCATATTTCATGTACTCATATGTGAAAAGAGATCTACAGCTGCTTTCTCATGACCTGTTATCTAAGTCAGATACTCTGTAGTTTCTGTTAACTGATTTGATTGTCTAAGCTTTACAAACAGCTGTAGCTTTCAGTCAGGAAGTTAGGTGGCAAATGAACCAGAGATAAAAGATTAAAACATGATTTGTTGGAACTTTCTTAATTGTCAAGTTTCCTGAGGATAAAAAGGATATGTTTCTTTTTTAAAATGTCTTTGCCCAGTTATGTTCATTTGTTTTCCTTATTTTTTTATCGCTTTTCCTTATGCATATAGAGCATACTTGTAGTAGGCTACGCATATGGACTTGCCTCCTACTAGATCAGCCTCTTCTGTCTGGCCTACTCTTTCACACAACTATTTATGTGGAAAATGACACTGTATCACACTGCACGTCTTTGGTTTCCTCAGTCTCATACCCTGTGCCTTCTTTCCGTCAACTACTGTTCCCACTTTCAAGCACAAATATCAAAATGCAAAATATCAGCCCCATCTTTATAGAAACGCTTATACAAAGAGACACAAATGTGGGCTAATTTAGTCAGTGTTAGCAAGCATGTTTGTGAATATATTTTTCCCCTGTTCAACCAGCTCTTCAATAAATGTTTAGATAAGATTAAGAAAAAAACATATGTAAATTGCTTACCAAAAAGAATTTTATATCTGTCATTTTATGTAATATAAACATAAGCTGAACACTGGGAGAAATTTCCTGAGGTAGAGATTGGCACTGAAATAGTTTACCAATGAAAATTGTGTAGGAAGCCTTAAGAGATTTAAAGCTAGACAAGATAAAATAAAAGACTGTAGGGGAAAACATTGCAGTGACAGAGAGCAAGAATATGTTTAATTGGTCTTTTTCCATCTCACCTCTGTGCTATCATGATTACATTTTTTCTGCCTGAAAAATTTTAAAAAGCTTCTTTTTGATAAACAGAATGATTCGGTTCTCTAGAGCTATATGATTTTAGATGATAGGTAACTCAAGAGCTTTGAGTTCATGCTCTTGAGATACCACTTGAATAATGATAGAACAAAATGGAGCATCAAGCAAATATGTATAAAGTATAATTTTTTTTTTAAAAAAGTTATTTTAATTTAAAACACATTGATGCCATTCTGCCAAGGGTATATTAATTCTTAAGAACACTAAACATGGTCTACTAAGCACATTTATTAGAAACAGCAGACTTAAAACAAATTGAACATATATTGATGGCTTCTTTGTGTTGCTGCTTAACTTCAATTGAGATTTGGGAAGATGACAATTTTGTTCCGTATCTGAACAGCACCTTACACAATTGAGTTTTCTTCTACCACTCAGTGCTATTACTGCAAATCCATAGGAACTAACAACCTAACCAACATTACTGATAGCAAATTTAGCAAACAGAGATATATATTTAAAAATATTTTGTTTATTAAAAAAAAGAGAAAATCATTAAATCTGTCCATGGGTACAGTGAGAACAGGTTAATAATAAGCATGAAGTATTTTCCTTAAGAAGAGGTGTTATAAAAAATAAAATATCTCTCCTCCCCACCCTACTTACTGCTGCCTGTACTGAAACGATGTAACTCCAACAGTAATTGCACAATATGGTACTGTATTAATGTTACCCTGAAAAAAGGTGGTTACATTTTTAAAAGTCTTTAAAATAGCATATTTTCCTGATAATCTCTGATAATAGTTTTGCTTCACCATCTGTCTAGCTAGATCCTGATTCTTTGTTAAAGACAAGGAATATAAGCAGATGCAGATGGCATCAGAATCCAGGATATCTACAAGATTTGCCTGAGCGGAACAGGCAGCACATGGATAAGGATTTGCATACCAAATAGCAAAACAAAATAGGAAAAAACAAGAGGCTGCACTATGTATGTGGTATATGCCGTGATCACACTAGGCTGTGGTGTTTCATGTGCTATTAGGGCATGTATATCACATCAAATATTAAATGCTTGTAGAAACAACAGAAGGCATGGAAAGATACCTTTGTTTCCTGGAGTTCTTTAGATGCCCTAAGGGGTTAGAAGAACACTGGAAATCTGTTACACTGCTAACACTATCAGAAAGCAAAGTTAATACATCTTTCTTTTAAGAAATGTATTATATTTTCAGGATTTTACCCAGTAGGACTTCCAGCTTTTACAGCTTTATGGAAATTAATGTTATTATGTGAATGGAAAGCATAGTAATCTAATAAATAACAAATAAATAAATAAATAATTCAGTCCACTTAATCAGTTCCATTACATAGCTACATATAAATGAAAAACTCTATTTCATGCTAATACTTTCTGATTGTTTTTCTTACTGTTTGAATGAGAAAACAAATTGGAGCTTTTGATATTCCTGAGAATTATAGGCTTCTAGAGCAATGCAACAAAAGACCAAACTTGCTACCAGAACCCTTCTCCTAAAGAAGAAATTATTTCCATCCCAGGATAAAAAACAACAGCAACAGCAACAACAAAACAGAAAAACTCATATGAATAAACAGATTATGTCAGAAAGAAAAATAATATTTTATCCATGAAACAACCATGATATAACACTTCTTTCTAAGCACTATTTCTGGTATGATGTATCAAAACATATTATTTTATAACGAATAGATTTGCCATCCAAATCAGCCTTACTCAAAAGAAAATGAGGAACTTTTAGCAGAGCTGATTTCTGACTGGTTATGTCTCTGTTCCAGAGCTCTGGTTAGAATTCTCTACGGTGTTCAATGACAATAAAAAGTACCACTACAAAACATTGTCTTAAACCACTGAGATCCCTTGAGACACTTCTGTTCCTGAGGGTTTCAGTTTTCCTTCTGCTGCTCTTGTTGGCCATCGGGGATTTATATTATCCTTTTACACTTGCTTAGAAAAAATTTTTAGCCATAATGAGGCTGGGTGGCATTTTCTGATTCTTATTCACGTCTTCCATAGATGAGGCAAGATCTTTTGTTATTTGGAAGCCTATACCATGGCCTGTTGGATTTCTATTTATGCATTTACCAGAGTCATCCAAACTTTGGGCTAACAGCTTAGAACAGGTTCTGAAGACATGTTCTTCCTAATATACATGATTTTCACTTAACTGATAACAGCTCATTCCTATAAGTGGTTCCAAATACATTAAGAAACCTTCACTTTTTGGCCCTTTTATTGTTTTTTATTTCCTGTTCTTTTCTTATATCTGCACACACAAGCCCGTTGTTGCATCTGTCACACAAGGATTCTTTCTCCATGTGTAATGGACATGAAACAGTTAAGTCACCTCCTCTGTTACTGAGTTACTGGTGGCATTACCATCCCAACATTGTGTACAACCAGGAATGTACAAACTGCATTGGGGCAATTCAATCAAATTGATGTGAACTTTGAATGTTTATCAGATCATAAGCACTTGACTCTGTTTGCGACACTTCCACCCTGCTTTTCAACCTTCTCTTCCTCTACAGTGATATATGCCAGCATTTGAATCAATAGCATCTTTTTAGTTGAACAAAAATGTATGGTTCTATTTGCTGTGTTTTTCACCAGAGCACTTGAACATCTTCATAAACACGTTATGGTACAGCTTGCAAAGCAGCTCTTTTCATCAGTTCATAAGATATATGCAAACCAAGTATTCACAGGAGAGCCTTGCATTTTTTCTGTCTTTGAGGATCCAAAGCTGTGCTCCATGACTATCTATAAACACCTTTTATTCTAATAAAAGCAACTTTTGCATAGACCTCGTGGTCTATGGAGGTCAATGCCAGGTTTTAGCCATTCTAGTCTTAGAAAAGTTACACTTTGAAAAATATCTTAGTATTTCTTTCAAAATAGTAATATCAACAAAGTAATTACTAAACATGTACATGTTTTGATAGTCAAAAGTTAAATTCTTCTGGTGTTAAGACTTATCCTATTAACCTCTGATCTGATAGAATTTAAATGAAATGGACATACTTGTCAGTCTTCGTCAGATGCAGCTCCACTGACTTCAGAACTACTTTATATCACGCCTTGTAATTATTTGGCCCTTGGGAAAAAATAGGTTCAAGAGAAATAATGGATATGGAGGCGACAATAACATCAAACAAAGATGATTTTCTTCCCTTACATCTCCCTGTGCAAGGGTCATTGTAGCACTATTTCATCTTGAATCTTGTGAAAATTTCTAATGATCTTACCCATCATTAACCGTATAACTGTGGTTTATACTCTATTCTGGTAGAAATCCCAGCTTCAGGAACATTGGGTAGCAGTGGACAAAGTGTATTTTTTGTGCTGAAAATAGATTCTGGTGCCTTGAATGTTGTGCAGAAGATACTTGGAAATGAAATCTACCTTTCTTTTTAAAACCAGTAGGTTGCTATGTGTTCAGCTCTGAATTCAGAGTGGAAGAACAACTGACTGTCCCTGTATTCACTTTTGTGCTATCATCCCACAGGAGGCAGGCTCTAAAAGCATGGGTAACTGTCCTATTCCCAAAGAGGGAATGTCTCTCTCTACCTACTTTTTTCCCATCGTCTGTTCACAAAACTACATTTTTAGCTTTGCCATGATCCCCCTGCCCTAAGGAAGGAGGATGTGGCTGGCTGTAACAGAATCAGTTTGTTTGCTCTGTACTTAAATTACATTAATCCCACGCTCGGGGACATCCAGTGGGCTCTAATGACTGAGAGGGGAGGAAGGGAAGAGGTGACTCCTATTTTTATGGCTTTTGTGATTTCCTGTAGGGCAAAGAGATGTGCCGCAAGTAAAATGGCCATAAGGCAAGGTGTTCAGAGATAACTAGGAGAATTTCAATCGCTCAGAGCCTAGGTGGCATGTTTTCCTCACACACTCAAAATTAAACTGAGCACGAGACTAGGGCTAGGAAAGGAATTTTCTCTCATGTCAGTTTGGAGGAAACTGAGGGTATTTCTTTTGCTGAGTCCTCCACTGGAGCCTGAGTGATCATAACGGTTTTCCTTGGACCAGTAACCCTTTTTATTTACCAAATTTTGCTACCCCTGATAATGAGCATATTGTTCTTTCCTGCTGTATTTCCGTGGGAAATTATGTTTCTGTTTTTTGATCTGTCACTACAGGTCTTATATTTTTTAATGGATGCTAGAAAAGACTTTTTAACCTATGTTGTGTGGGCACATGTGCTGCAGAAATTGTTTGGATCCTCTGAGATTAGTCACCAAGAATGTTATTTCATGTGATTTCAAGAAAATTAGTATAAAGGTCCTTATGTTGTTGTACATTCTTACATTCCTACTGGAAAAGAACTCCTGGAACAAGAAAAATTTCAGACTAAAATATCAAATTCGAGAAGAGTACAAATAGGGACATAAGGAAGGCAAAGTAAAAAAGGGTGCTACAGTCTTATTTCAAAAACCAATAATGTTTATTGACCTTCTAAAATCTGATTATAGCTCCTTTGCCAACACAAAGAGCACTTAAGGCCAACATAATAATAAAGTGGGATTTCTGCTTGCCTAGGGACACCTAGGTGGCTTCACTCAAGCATCAAAATGGCATCAAAGATGTAGGAAGAGAAAGAACCAGTGACAGCCAGTAGTATACTTGTATGCAGACATGGGCTTCTATGGTATAATAATTTACCTTCTAGAACAGATGTAGATTTGGCCAAAATCACACTTTGCAGTCTCTGCCTAGTCCCTGGCTCACTCTTTCCATGGACTGCAGCAGCACCTAGTAAAATAAATTATTTTCTGTTCGGAGTAATTTTAATTTTCTTTCCTCCTCTAATTGTAGATTACCTGGGAAAAATTAAATACATGACATACCAAAAACCCCAGTCATGTATTTTTATTTTTTCTTAGTTGTTCTGCTACAGATAGAAAGACAATATAAATTGGTGCCAGCTCAAGGAAACAGTGGATTGTGAAGTAACACAGCTCAATTTTGCGTTTTCATTATTATTTGTTTACCAGATGTGGTCATTTTCAAAGAACCACAAGCAAGTAGTTTAAATGAGATAGCATATCAAAGAAAAATCCTGCACCCATGCTTCTCAAAAAAGAGATAAACAAATCTGTACAATCTGCAAAACATCACCATACTGCAGATATGTTTAGCTAAGCATAAGAAATTTAAAAAGTCCATATGTATGCATTGCCATCCCATTCCTCAGCACAGATGTTTTCAGAAAAAGAATACAGAATGGCTTAACTGGGAATTTAGCTTACCCCTAGACTCTCATCCAAGGTCTTTAGCAGGTGACTTGCTAGGCCTACTGTGGCTTAAATTTCCTTCCACTTAATCTTTTTCTCTAGTAATTGCAGCCATAGCTATGTGATGGGAGAGTTATATTTGAATGGGACATCAGATCGTATCACCCCAAACACTTTAGCTGAAGAAATAAAATCAAATCTGTGCTGTTTTGCTGCTGTTTCCAGCAGGGACGGGGGTTGATTCTCCCCTGTCTCTATCCAGCACAGCTATTCCACCCCATGTGCACCAGGCCCAGGGGCAGCAGGGAGCTAGCCGGGAAGGGGAGGGGCCACAACCGAAGTAGGCGTGGTGACGTCACAACGTAGGTGTATATATGGACAGGCAGTGCTGGGGTGCGTCTCAGCGGTGTCAGTGGCGGTTGGGGTGGCGCGGGTTGCGGTCGGTATTGTACTCGTGTTTGTATCCTCCATCTGTGTTACTGTTTCCCTGCGATACCTGTTGCTCTGGTAAACAGTTTTTATCTCAACCCACGAGTCTGCCTTTTCTTTCTCATCCTCTCCACACCGCTGTGGGGCAGAGCCAAGGGACTGCCACGTGGCGCTTTTGTTGCCGCCGAGGCTAAACCACGACAGCATTTGCTATAATTTTTCTTAGTACTGCATGGGAAACTATGCATTTAAAAAGCAAATACTGTATGGACTTTCTTTGCAATCCCCTACTGTGAGCTCTGCAAGAATAATTTTGTGTTTGAAGGATTAAAAATCTCAACAACTCTAGGGCAGTGACAGTAAGAGAATTACATCTTCTGAATTTTAGTATTCTGTCACATTAAATACTTAGTCAAGTCTGAATCTCTCTGAACACTGAATTCTAACTAGCTATTCATAGAGAATTTTTCCAGTTGTATACAATTTATGTCAGCTTCCTTTCTTTTCTCCAAGGGAGCTGGTATTAAATGATTAGGTAGGAATTCTTGGGAAAGCCTAGCTGGTCTTCATACAAGGAATATGGGAGGTATTAGCCAGTATGATATCTGGACATGGTAGGTAACACAAAGCATTTGTGATTGGACCTGTTAATAGTCAGGGTGAAATCTAAGAAGCAGAATGCAAATTTCTAAACGTACCTGGACTTAGAGTGGTTTGGCACTCTTTTGCACTCTGGTTTTCCTGAAATCAACTAAATTTTGACAGCATTTGTGTTTCCAAAGTACCATTCTGCTGATCGGAATCTCTACAGAGCTGCATGCTGTGGCTCTGACTCCCATGCTCTCTTCTGTCCTTGTTACTGGGGATGGCAGAAAATGCTCTAGTTGGGAAAAGATCCTTTCAGGTCAGTCACTGACTGCCTTCCTTGGTCTCAGCCTGGGAAGAATTATCTTTCCTCTGTGAGTTTTCAGATTCCCTACCTGGTCTTTTGGGTCTTCTTGTTCAACTAGAAAAGGGCTAGGATTAAAAAAGTAATAAAATTGTGCTTGAAATAATGTTTAGGGAATCCTATTGGTAGCATTTCAAAATTTTGAATTCCTTTATTTATTCCTTATTTTTTGGCAGTAAGACTAGTAAGAAAAGAAACAAGACTGAAATGACAAATTAGTTCTCCAGTCTGCAGCTCAAACTCTGAGCTGTGATTTTAAGGATAAAGAGCTAAAGCAACAGTTTCCTGCAACTTGCACCTAATTACAACAGTGTGTTCAAGTGGGAGGAAATAAAATGTGTGCTGGCTTTGTCCACATTGGCCCAGCATGAGACAACATAAAAGAGTGGGAGCTCTGTGATGTATAATATATCTCAGCAACACAAGCAAAATACAGCTATTTTCCAATAGCTGTATTGTGAAGGAAGGTATGCAAACAGAATTGCTGAAACAAACATTCAGCCAACTGGACTTGTGTGGGTAGACACAGGTGGTTATTGGCTGGCTGTGATTTCTGTTACTTATTTGAAGTGGCACAGAAGAGTAGCAGCAAATCATAAAGTTTAATTTTAAATTGGACCATTCAATGTGTCTATGTGATATGGTGGGAAATGGAAATTAAAAACACTATAACCCTTCTCTGGAAAGGCACTAACAAGACAAGAAATACCAAAAGCCTCATATGCATTCAGCTATGTGGATTAAACCTGAAGTGACAATTACTTTACCAGTGATTACAGTCTTTGAATGTGCTTCTGAACAAAACAAGGATGTTTGCATCCAGATCTCACATTGCATAATGAGCCTGGTCCTGCTTCTTTTCAGGTCTTGGACAAAGCTTCCATCGACATCAGAGGCTCAGCACTATGCCCAGTACAGGGAGATGTTCTTTCTGAAGAGCAATATTGTTGGAAACTGTAGGTATTTGCATACTTGAGTTACACAGACAAAACAAATGGTCTATTTACATTTGTTTTGTCTCAGTGTTTGTGGAGAAGGTTGCATTTGTATTCTGCACATGGTGGAAACTTTAGTCTTTCAATGGTGCTCTGGCAAATTTTGATGGACAATATTCTATTTCACAAAAGACAAAGATTTGCAATATCAAGCCATCATCCCTGGACAGTTCTGTCTTTCCTGTTATAGTTCAAGAACTCACCTAAGGTAGGTCAAGATTCAGGATCTTTGTTAAACTATAGCTCTTAAGCCCCATCTCTTTCCAACTTTTCTTTTCACCTCTCCAGAACTGATAGTATATGTATAAATCTCATCTTATCTTCAAGAAACAGCTTGTGGAAAACCATTAGTTTTCTACTTATCATAACACCTGTATCAACACTGAGCATAATTCATGTGTTGACAATTAATTCAATGGCAAGTCATTCTTATGTCAGGGACCTCCGAGAATAGAATATAGAGTAAGGAAAGGGTAGATTAGGTTACAGAGGGAATGAAAGTATTATATTTTCTGTCAAGTGATATTACAATGAACTCCTAATCACGGACTTGACTTCAAGGAAGTGCTAAATGTGTTTCTGAAGCAAGCCTGAAATAATTTTTTTAAAAAGGTGGTTTTTTGCAGGAACTTCACACATTTTAATGGCTATCTGTTGGATACAATCTGTTACAAATACTTTCAGGAATAACACTTGACTTCTGTAGTCACAGAGGAAGAAAATTCAGGAAAACTAAAGACCTACACTATATATTGCACATACTATATAGTGTTAAGCCGCATGTGTTACTTAATGCTATCCACTTTTTAATCAGTTCCATGTGATTTTTTCATAAACAGGCTAAATTAGTAATTGCAAGCCAGATGGACAATGTCTCAAAAATACACATAATTGGTATTTCCTCCTAAGAAAACACAACAATTTGAGATCATTATATATGTCTGTCCCATAATGTTAGGGAGAATGGACCCTTCTGTAAGGGAAGGTCACCCCAGAACCAAGGATAAGAGCAAGGCAGGCCAGGCAGTGTCTTCACCAACAAGGATCCATGGTCAACAGAGGTCAGTCATTGCCAGACAAGTCTGTAGTGATGAGATAGAACCAAGTTAAGCCAGGAATGTGCAAAAAGAGGTAATGCACACAAGTTATAAACACACAAAATCCAGTTAGACGTTTGGGGAAAAGATCCCTGGTGAAGGTAAACACACATTGGAAGAGGGTCCTAGAAAGGTTGGGAATTTCTTCATCTTCAGTGATATTTGAAACTTGGATAAGAAATGCCTGGAAAGCATGACCTAAGATGGTCACACTTTAGGGCAGGTGATCTTCAGAGATCCCTTCCACCATTGATTATTTTGTGATAAATTATCTTGTTAATTTTCAAGGTAGAATTAAATGTACCTTTCAGACAAAAAGAGTTACAGAGCACAGTAGTCCTTAAGCTAAACATGAATTTAAATGTAGTTGCTTTTGTGAAGAAAGTAAATTTCAGCTTGGGATAGAATCAGGAGAATTATTTCATTCTAACTCATGCTAGTGAGGTCTCCATTGAGGAGTGGTGTTCAGTACTTGTAATCCCATTAACATGTAGCTTTGCTAGACACATAACCCAGAGAGAGAGTCTAGAAGACTCTAGAAGAAGAGTCTATTTTTAAAAAGCAAATGTCTTTTCAAAACCTTACCTCATGTGGAAAAGTTCACATCAGAAATGAGAAATAAAGAAAAAGGCACTATAACATTCTGACAATAGATAAAAGGTGTGGTTAGAAGGCAGTGATCAGCTATTTTTCAAATTATTCTTCTTGAATATCTCAAAAAAGAACAAGAAAGTGAATTTCTTTGTTGTAAGGAGGGCTCAGGTTAGGTAGAGGAAAGAAACATTATAATTCTGCTCTTTACTGTTATTATAATTTGAACAAACTTTCTGGAGAGGCTGTAGATTCCTCTTCTTAGGAATTTTGTCAGAACAGGTTTAGACAAACATCTGCCAGGGAAGTTTTCCCACTCTTCTGTGACTGCATTGAGGAAGAAGAGTGACAAACCAAAAACTCTACAGAAAACCTTCAAATTAAGAAAGGGATAAAACAGACTAGGGGGAGAAATGGAGGTTAAAGTATTCATCAGGGTTAAAAATTATGATGAATGAAGAAGATTGAAGCAGTGAAGTTTCCTGGGGAAGTTTTCCACTATTTTATTTTGAATATTAAAAAGTGGATTTTTTCCCTTGCTCCCTTAATAGTAAAAGTACTTTGCAATTCTATAGTGTCTTCGTCTTAGGATTTCAAAGAACTGCAATGAATTAAGCCTCTGAGTTTTCCTCCAAGCAAGATAGATGGGTTCCAAGTGCTTCCCTTTGTATGCCAGTCTGGCTACCTACTTTTGAATGTCATCATTCTCCAATGGAATGAGGAAACATGAGTAATGGTAGAATGAATATCTTTCAAATTGAATACATGAAAGCATAGTTTTCGTGAAGGCGTTTTCCAATCCTGAAGCTTAATGTAAACACAGTGACCCACATACATTGAGAATGGGACTGACAAAAATTACGTTAACTGCTTGATTTAAAATCAACAGCTGACTTCAAAAGAAAAGAAGTGTCACAAATATTTTTTTGTAATAGGAGAGTATTGCCATATTTTCTCATTAATATGATAAATAGTCATATTGTGCACATTTTAACACATTACTACTTTGAAGTCTGGCTTCAAAGTAGGCAAGTAGAGCTACATGCTTTTACTCTAAACTTCAGAGCAGGGAGCATTCTGCATTTCTGTCTCTTCATCTACCGGTCTCTTGAGCTATCAGTCTTTCAAAAGCAAAATATCCCTCACCATAATGCCACTAATTCACTGAATGCTGAAATTTTTATTATTACTTAAAAAATGTGAAATCAAATAAATATTCCAGTTTGAATAAATACAGACAGATGGAGGAGAATCTAATAAAAGATCCCCCCAACAACAGACCTTTTTCATTTAGATGATTCCATCTGACTATAACAGGAGCTGGTCAACTGCTGGATTTGGGAATACATGGGATATTTGGGTATTTTTAAAAGCTTTCAGTCTGAGTTGGTATGTAAATTGTAAAATCCTGACATATTCTTTTGAAAGGGAATTGAAGGAAGTTTTTGCTTAAGAACAGTTTAATTTCTTTCTCTCTTGTTTCTGTTATACCTTTCCCTCCTTCAGAAAATAAAAACCCCTGAAAAGATAGAAGAACTGGTCTGAGAAACCAGATGCCAGAAACAGCCCTGAGAGCCTCCTGGAGCTTGTCATCATCTAACAGGGGTTGGGACAGGAGTAGCCCTGGGACATTTGTGGAGAGATCCAAAGTGAACACCCACTGTGTCACTAGCCCTGTTCAAACAAAAGAGGGATTGTCCTGGTATGAATTTCCCATCCAGGCTCCCTGCTCCAGGAGTGCAGCTTGGTAAAGAGAGAGTCCCCAGCCCCTGTAAATTAGTTCTGTCACTTGTTCCCCTAACTCAGGTCCTCAGAAAGGAGGGGATTCTTGTCTAAAGGAAATTTCCTTGGTAGATCTGATTTGGAAATGTAAGCTTATGATGTCCCAACAGCTTGCCAGGACAGCAGGCAGATTTATACTGGAAACCAGTTGGTGTTTGGTGGGAAGTCATCAAAACCATAATATCAATGTAAAGTAACGTGTGGATTTGGTCTCATTTTGCCCTAATATTTCTATTATTGCAAATATAGTATATATTTCCCCAATATATTGTGCCCTTAGTATATTCTTGGTATTCCTGAACAACTGTGACTATAACAAGTTTCACGTATGTTGTTAGTATGAGCTGCTTATCATGACCATGTAACTTAAATATTTTCTTTTGCTTCCAGTAATTTTGTCTTCCTTCCTTGCCTTCATTTATGCCATGTGTCTAACTGGTATCCTTTTGGCATTTTTGCCTGGGACGAAGTGAACTTACTGTTGATCTACCGATAATGCCAACATCAGTGTGTCAAGCTGGAACATGCAGCTCTACCAGAAAACTCCACCCTATGAATCATTAATAGGACTTGCTGTAGTTTGCCCCTGAAAGTGACAAGCACTCATGTGTGTTGTGTGAATCATCTTCTTTGCTATGATGCTTGCAACTGGAAGCCCTATCAGGTTATTTAACAATTACCTGAGTCCTCTATATTATTATTATTATAATTACCATTATTTTTGTTATTGTTGTTATTACTGCTGTTATTGTTATTATTATTCCACATAAGAAATGCACATAGACAGTTTGAGGCCAGTTATTCATGTCAGATCTTTCCACTTAGCAGGAAATATAAGGAGGAAAGCAAGGTTAGAAATCCTCATCTCATTTTATTGAAGGTCAGAAACCTATGCCATGGAACTCAATGAAACAATTTGTGCCAAGAAATCCGTACTTGTCTCTGTCCCTTAAAAAGAGGCAATTACAAAGCTCTCTTAGTGTGGTGTTTGTTTAACAGGCAACGATCACAAAAGTACTGAACTCCAGTTTAGCCGCATGAAAAGCTGACATCGAGAATGGATCTGAGAGGTATCTGATGAGATCAGTACTTCAGGATTCTCATCTCATTTATTTTTGTCTCCAAAAGCTATTTAATAGAGTGTTTATTTGTGAAAGAAGAAAAAGGGGCACCTAAAATGATTGTACTCATTTGTGCTTTAAGGGATTGATTTGCTTGAGATGCATGTATCGGCGTGTCATATATTAAAAAGTGCTCTGATGTTTTATACAACAAGGAAGTACCATTGTATGAATACATAAGTAGCTCTTTTCAGCTTATATTACATGAAGGCAGAGCACTTCGTGCTCAGAGAGTATGCCATGAGGTTTTATTTTGCTTTGAAGCTATCTTTAGTGCAGCGCTAACAGCCAGAATATTGGCTGGCCACACCCTGCACCTTCACATTAAACAGATTAAACAGTGCTCATCTTAACTCTCCGCCTGCTCCAGATGTAGCATACCCCCAAAACACAGGCCTGTTGCATCCTTGTGGAAGAAGTTAATGCCATTAACTGCCTCTGCCTCAGCTGCATTAACGTGTATGGGAAAACAAAATGGGCAAGACGGATGAAGTATGTGACAGCTGAAAACAGATAAGAAAAATGAGACAGCCTAGCCAAAAATGGGACAGTTGGCATGTACAAAGGTAGAGATGGAGAGCATTGTTACAGAAGTGCAGTGCAGTAATGAAAACACCAGTTAGGCATAGAGAAAATTCAGTGGTTTTGATCATGCTGAGTTCGC
Organism: Thinocorus orbignyianus; assembly: GCA_013400375.1. Taxonomy (NCBI): domain Eukaryota; kingdom Metazoa; phylum Chordata; class Aves; order Ciconiiformes; family Thinocoridae; genus Thinocorus; species Thinocorus orbignyianus. The sequence continues at coordinate 863,064 of VXBW01006622.1, read as the reverse complement.
GCACCACAAGATTTCAGTAAAAAGGCTATAAGCTGTTTCTTCAGTGTTTGACCCAGTCATTATAGTCATCATATGCTGGTTCTGTGAGAATAGTGCTGAGGAAGTGACACAGCTAAAGAAAAGGAGGGATTCAACATGTCCTTTCACCATATCTCAGGGATGGTTTATTCTGTTAAGTAAATAACTAATTCTGTTTTTCTTATTATTATTTGAAACCTGCTTATTCGCTGAGGCTGCGAGTAAAAGGCTCCCTCCTGTTGTTCAGTTTTCTTTAAATTTGAAAATGTGTAGAGTACATCAGAGCCTTTAGTTATAGCACTTCAATTACAGCAGTAGTTTACAGAAAAGGATTAGAGTGATTGCTGTAAAAAATGTATTTCTGACTACTGTAAGCACATGAAGTAAGTGTAAATGCTAAAAACATGCTTGGGTCTAAGGAAAACTGTGAGGTAATGCGTAGCATTGGCTCAGCTCTCCTTGTAGCTACTTGTTGATTAAGGTGGTCATATGAGGGTGCCAGTTTGAAGGAAAATGTTAAGCTAGTCAAGGCTGTTCAAGCAGGCCAATTCCACTACCTTTTTGTTCTAAGGGAAGGGTGAAGGGAAAAAGAGAGCTGAAAAGGTGAATACAAGTTGTTCTCAAACTAGAGTAATTCCTTGTGGCATTGTAAGGCTCCAGAGGGTTAACCTAAATAGTTCAGGTTTTGATTCAAATGTAACTGGCTTCAGAACTTGGAAAAAAATCGCTTCTATTTCAGAGGACTGCAGTGAGCAGAAAATGGCTGCAACGTACCCTGAGAAGAGAGAAAATAATGAAACCGTTTGTGAAAGCAAACTCCATAGCACCTGCAAGCCCCAGCGGTTCTGTCACTCTTCCCAATAGCTGTGGTGTGAGGGACTGGGCTGTTATTTCACATCCCTGAAGCTTACTTATCCAAATCAACATGTCAAACAAAAAANAGGAAACTCTCCAATTAACTCAGAATGAATGCTTTATTTCCACAGGAAGAGCTGGATCTTCTGTTCATACAGATTGGGATGTGGGATGCTTGGTGGAGGGGCTACAAAAACAGCAGAAAGGGCACACCTGCCAAGTTAGACATTTGTAGGAGGACCTTACCCTTTTCATCTCCATACATGTTAGCTTTCCGTCCTCCAACTGAATGTACGTTTCACACGTTATAGCTGCAAAGAGCAAAATTTAAAACATTAAGCTTAGTGTGTAGCATAAGAAGACAGCATGCTGTGTCAATTAAGGCCACCTGCTTAATATATGAAACTCTCAGGGCCCTTCTCATCCTGTGTAATGTAAAATATGTTTAATAAGGAATCTGGAATATTGGCATAGGCTTGCTTTGGAGCTCAGAGAAAGATAGCAAAACCCAGAAATGCTTCACAGTAATTCAATATGTATTATTTAAGAAAATCATGTGGGCTTAAAGTAAATCAAGAAATACTGAAGCAGCATGGACTAATGGTACTGACGTGATAATAATGTGAGGTAACTCATTTTTTCACTGTGCGCATAGGCAGCAACAAGTACTTAGGGTGCTTTTTATGTATCTCCAGTGAAATAACCTAGACACTAAACATATCAAATTTAAAAATAAGCAAAAGCAATATTTTTTACACACATGATTAAACTGAGGAATGTATTTCTGCATTACTTTTTTGATGTCAAAAGTTTATGAGGGTTGGATAATCAATCAAAAATTGTCAGGGTTAAAAAAAAAAGGTAAAGGGTATTAGGTGTAATTATACCATCTGTGACTCAGGTGATCTCAAAGGTGGGGAATGGAAAAAGCTTTGGGAGCCTTCTGATCTCCATCCCCAGGTACCTGCTAATGGCTACTACCAGAGACAAGACAGCTGATTAGCAGGACCTTCTCAGCTTTGTGTGATGTTCATCAACCGAAATCAAACTCATGCTTCATGCAGGAGCCAGGTGGTTTATATCCTGATGGGGTTGAGCAGCAGAATTTAGCTCTTAAAATCTTAATCTTTTTTACAAGTAACCTAAAAGTATTAGAAATATAAACATATTGTTCACTGAATTTTAATCTAACATAGCCTTGAACAAGCAGATTTAATGAAGGATATGCCTCTGTGCATTCTTCACCACTTGTCATTCCGTATTTTAATTCCAAAGGGAGATAATCTGTGAGTGGAAGGTTCTGATAAATCACACAGAGAGGTGCAGCTAAGCAATTTTATTGACATTAAATTGTTATGGCGTTGGGCATGAGGGAAACTCTTCCCTTTTGAGTACTTTCTATGCTTACATTAAATCACAATATCTACTCCTGCTATGAAAAAGAATGGAGAAAATTAAAGTGAATTAGAGTCCTCAGCCAGTGAGGTAAGAACTGACTTGACTTCAGAGCAGAAATTGAAGGAGACTATGTCTCACAAATCTGAGATGCAAAGAGTTTTGCATTGTTGTTTTTTCAGTATTTTTTTCCTTTTTGTCCTTTTGAATTTTCTTGAATTCCCAATAGCAAGACATGTGGTTTATGGCATCTGGAACAAGTTCCTGGAAAACAAATTGCTAGGTAACAAGAAGGACCTGGTTATTTGAGACAGAATCATGTGCAGAGACACAAGAGAATTTTTTTTCCAAACTTTATTCAGCACAGTGTTAGGTCACAGAGGCTCTGGCTTCAGTTCACTACAAACTCACGTTTTTCCACATCATGTCACCTAGAGGATTCTACATGGAGCACAGCCCACACAAATTGTAAATGTCATTGCACAAGCCTTCTGATGCCTTGATTTGCAGAAAACTTACTCATCGAGAAAACACTTCCCTCTTGGAACAGTTAATATCTCACCTTTCTTCCAGATCCTGTGACAAAAGAAATCTCACATTTGAGCAAGCTGGGGGTTGCTTGCAGTGTGACTGAAACAGGCACTGACTGAATTACAACTAACATCTAAACCAGACTTTTTTCATGGACATATCCAACAGCTAGAGGGAATTAGAAGATGATGATGATGGTGATTTAGACAATGATGATGATGACTAGAGTGGCTTTAGTTAAATGGGTATTTTGAGCCTAGAGTGTTCTCTATTTTTTATGAATTAGGTTTGTGGCTCACAGACCAGGCAAAAGATTCTCAAGATAAATGCAAGTGTGATAATTTTACACTAGACAATTAGGAGCAAATGTTAAGGTAAATTAAAACACTGTACATCTTTTTCATGTGTGTTTTAATGCAATGTTATTTATTCCAGTAACTTTGTTCTTTTTTTTCTCTTGCTGACCTATGGCACATTTTTTAACCAGGGTTATTCTTTGGATGGAAACAGGTAAGAAGTTACGTTATTTGGATGTCAGAGAACTAATTACCTTGAAAATGACAAAAGTTTTTAATATAGTCTCCTGCTCTTTTACTTTCTAGCAGAAAAAGAACACTGTTTATTTTTCAGATGTTGATTTAGAATCTCACAGTACAGCAGTCATTATTATTATTCAAAGCTACATTTTATCACATTTTCTCTTAATTTAATATTTTGATCCACTCACATGAAACTACATATCAGTAGTCATCATGAAACATAAGAAACAGTAAATCAACCAATTTGTTTAGTACGGTAATATTTGTGAATAGATTTTGGATTTACTGAGCAACCTATGCTGAGATTTAGGGGTTTTTTTTGAATGACGAATCTACTAGATAGCTTTCATTTCACATGTTATTTTTATACTATGCTTCAATTTAAAGATAACAGGCATTTTCATGAATCCAAACAACTTAGAACAATGTAATTTAAAATAAGATGAAAGCACTGTATAGTTGTTTGGTGGACTTTCAGATGTGATTTGCATGATCTCAGTTTACTTTTCACAGTGTTCTCTTTTTAAGTCCACTGTATCAGTAGAATCTCTTCCTGGATTCCCAGCAGATGAGCCAAGACTGAAGGACAATGAAGACTATCACAAAACTTCCAGTGGTGGTGTCTCATTCGCTTAGCTAAACATTTAGCATATCAGCGAAAAATTTCTTTCCATTTAAGAGTTTTCTGTGCTGATTCCAGATACTTTTATTATGCAAATTTATTCACTGCTATATAGTACGTGGGATCATCTCCATCATAGCCGTGAGAAATGCAAATTCTGGAAAGAAAGAATAATACAATAAAAATTAAAACATTTCACCAGTGTTCTGACTTGCATTGCTGATTATACTAGCATCTTTCTGGCACATCAACTGCCCTTCAGTCCACCCCATGAACATTTGACAAACAAGTCCTCCAGCAAGAGTTACTGTATGAGAGAAAGAGTGGAAAAAATAAATAAAAACGAGCTGTGTAGAAGATAGATTCTATATCAGTAAATTACAGTAGGCAAAGTGAATTATTTTCCTTCTAAAATTAAAAGAAATCAGACGGAATGATTAACACAGCCTTTTAAAACTCAGATATCAGACAACAGGTTTTGTACCAGTATTAGGCTATGACTCGAACCCATGAAAATAAGAAATGAGCAATGAAAAAGAAGCTAATTCAATCTGGCCAAAAATTACTGTAAAGGGACCCCAAAGATTTCCTAAATATTTTAGGGTTTTAAAAAGTTTGTAGTAGCTACTTTTACAGTTACAGATACTGAAAAAAAAAAATAAAAAAGAAAAAAAAAAAGAATCTGAGTTTGAGATATTGCTGTAAAATAAGAAATTTAAATACTAAAGTGTTTGCAACACATTTTCCAGTACTAATGAAGTGATTATATGTTACAAGGCTGTCACAGTTTTAGCTAGCTCAAGTACATACCAAACAGGAGTTGCTATAACATGGAAATTATAATGGTGTCTATCGTCTTCTGTAAAAACAGCAGAAAAAACACATATCACACACAAGAAGTCCCATTGGTTTCTGGAGGACACTGCAAAAAAAGTAATTTTGATGACGGAAGTGGATGCTAGGTGACAATTTGTTTTCTGTATTACCAAAAATCATAAAAAAAAGCTCAGTGAGTATGCATACAAGTATGAAGTATCTAACACACACAAATGTATCCAACTCATAACTTTTGTATAAAAACTTTTACAGAGTTGCTGAGGTCAACTACTCCTACTTATATGCAAGCAAAATTCTGTTCCTAAAGACTCTCTTCCTTCAATTTAAGAATATGCATATTTCTGCCTTTAAAGAAGAGCATTAATAACTATTAATCTTTAAAGTAAAACCCTAACCTTTCATTCTGTCAGTGAATATCTGTTTTAAGACTGGGATCATTTCTGAGAAACTGAAGCCCAATTGCTTTTGCACACAGTTCCGTTGGCTTAAATGTACCATACGACAGTACAGCACTTGATAGACACGACTGAGAGGAATGCCTCTTTTGAGACTTGGACTTCTGTTTCCCCTACTGTTAAAATTTCTATTATACTTAAAAAGAGATAAATCTTACTTTAGTCTTATTTTCTTTTTCTAAATGTAGCATGAGCCTGAAGAACCCCTAATCATGTTCCTGATATTGTTCGTAGCTATGTACTACGTAATATGTTAACATTTAGTATGCACTAAGTATTGATCACCTGCCTGAAGAAATGGCTCCAATCATTTGCAATGATTCTTCTTTGATCCCTGCCACTGAAGAGACGATGGAGCAGGTTTCAGCTGCTGGGAATGACTGCAAAATACACTCTGTTTCATACCTTTCTGCACTCAACCTGGCAATCTTTTGTATGTAAGACTTCAAGTTTAAAATACCATTTTGGAGGAAAGAGTAATGAAAGCAGTTCTAAAATGGTATTCACTAACTTGGAAAGTTCAAACATGTTTTAGAAGCCTGCTTTCTTTCTGCAGCATAACTGTTTGGAAAAGATGAATGTGATAACTGTGGTATACTTCCAGCACTTTTTGGCAGGAAAGTATTGAAGCTGGTTAATTTTCACTTTTCTACCACAAAAAAAGAGAACAAAAATGCCATCAAATCTGAAATTATGTGTCAATTACTATCAGTCTGTAATTTTGGATGCAATTCACTTTGTCCAAATTCATGCTACTCGGTAGGTCTCTGGAGAAACTCTATTTGTCTCTGTAGGCTATATGGGAAATATGTCTCTAAAAACCTAAAACAAATTGCAGTAGGTTATGTACTTGTCTTTCAGAACCCTTTCAGGGGAGTATTGATAAAGGACTCAAGTGCATGTATTACAAGAAACACTGTTAATCAATTCTTTCATCATTTCCTTCACACTGGCCTCTGTTTCTGAGATATACCAATTCAGCTCAGGGAATCTTGAATTAGAAAATATTGCCCCTGTTCTATTAAAACCTCCACCTTGTTTTAATTTTGGTTACATCCCTTTATCCTCTCTCTAGAGAATCAAACTCACTGATAAATATTGCTGAAATCAAGTGATTCACAGCTTTCTCACAGAATTGAGAAATGATCATCACAACTGGCTACTCAGGGTACCCAAGTGGGGACAGTCACTGGAAAGTGACCATTTACACATTCAGGGCTTACTGGTGAGGCTCAGAGGTTCTCAAAAGGTGACATCATGACCTTCAAGTGATGATTCTGAACCATTAAAGAGTGGTGAAATCAACTATATTATATTCTATATTATTTAAAGGGCTAATGGACCCATCTCCTGTTATTGTGTGGATAATAGGGGTATGTGTCTCTTTACTGAGTGTTTTTGAAAAGGAGTAAGCAAATAGATAATATGTTTTGACAAGATTTACTTTAGCTATCATTAAAAAAATATCACAACCAAGTACTCAGAAATCATTACAGCATTAACAATTTTAGATTTGAATGGCCTTATTTGTGTTTCCCACAGGGAGAATATGCCCACTTGTGTCTGATGTGCCATTTACGAAGAATTATCCACCATCTGTAATGTTAGGACTTAGTTCAAAATCCTTTGAAGTCTATGGAAGGATTTGTATCAATGGACTTGTATGAGGCAACTACTGCTCTGAATTTGGAAAGCTGACTGCACTAAATTCTAATCCTTCAAGATTTAGACCTGTGGATGTTTTGAAGGGCTTTGAACAGAAAACTTTGTGATTAGAATCACCAGGTTTCCAGTAGTGATGCTGTACATACCTCGATTCTTCAGCAGGATATAGTCCTGTTTTCTTTACATTTTTGAAAGCAGCTTTTCCAGGAGTGATGCAAATAGAAGGAAAAAAAAAAAATAAAAAATCTCTCCTTTTTGTCTTATTTAATACATAAACCCAAAACTTCTACTTAAACCCAGAATGTGTTTGAAAAGGTTATGTATTTTTCAATCATACTTAGATGATTTGTGAATCGGGTCTAGGGAATCTCATTTTACAGTTCAGATGTGAAGTCTTGAAGCATAATGGCATGTCAAAAATTAAAGAGAAGATGACTTTCATTAATCAAATTCTACTTTTCATAAAATGAGAACACAGTGTGTAAAATACTGGATTTATCATTTGACAGTGTTGTTTCTACCAGCCCTAACATTTTCTTCTACCATTAATTAACATTTCTTGATCATTCTTTCTCACACCAGGTTGACATTTGATCATCTGCAAAGTTACTGTTGTAGGTGGAGTTTGATATCCATTTCTTTCATTATTTCATCCATTTCTTTGCCTAAAGGAATGGAATTCTGTTTCTTTCCAGTCTGTCACAAAAACAAAAAAAAAACCCAAATTCAAATAAACTTAATTATGAAATGAAACAACTGGTCTCTTTTGAAAAATCAGAATTAGTGCAAAATATCAGGAAATCTTTCCATAGGAGCTTACTAACAAATTTATTTACTTTCTAAATCGGATTATCTGGCTCTTTGCATGTAAAACTAAGAAAACAATCTTTAAAAAGTAATGTAAAAGGAATATTTGGTGATTAAACATGACATGATATCCAGGAAAAAAATAAGGCTATATAATTTTGTTCTAAAACTAAAATTGTATTTGACCAAAATTGCACTTGAATATCAGTGATTTCCTGCTTAGCAGAAAATAAATTATAAGGTGACCTGAATAACAATATAAATGCAATGAGGTTTTTTGAGTAAGGACTGTCCTCATTGCCACAAGCTTTGGTGTTGTCTTACACTTTGAAAAGCCTTTCAATTCAATCAATATTTCTGATTACTTATGGTAATTATGAGGCTATTATTTTGGCATGTAAATTTGTGGAAATGCTGATTTCCAGGTGACTGCTCATAGTTACAGTGTTTGTGAAGGAACAAGCATATACTGTTTTCATATTCTTTTTTTTGTATATCATTCACTACCTTATATCATTCACTATGCTGCATTCTTTCATATTTCAGTCAATCAAAAAGAGCAGAAAGAGTCTTTTAATGAGTGGTAGTAGAATGGCTGATACAGAACTTGATTTATTGATCTTAATTAACAAAGAATTAAAGAAAGAAAATGTAATTGATGTCAATCAACATGGGTTCAAGAAAATTATTCAAGTCAAAGTAACTCAATATCTTTTCTGATGAGATTAAATATTTGGCTGGTAAAGATAATAGTGTTCATGTAGTATGATTAGACTTCTGATTTAACATCACACGCCCTTTTGATTAAATAACTTGAACAATATGCTATCAACACATTAAATGGATTAAAACCTGTTAATTAAGAGATTTCTATATCAAATTGCAAATGACTAATCATCAGTGAGTGGCTGTTTCTGAAAAATTCTCATGGAATTTGATTCTCCATCCCATGCTATTTTTTCAGTGACCTAGAAAGCAGAAAAATGTCTTCAGCAAACTCTACAATTAGCAGAAAGCTGAGTGTTAAGTGATCATAAAGATAGCTTATATCATTAGACGGATGCTAGGCAATCTGGATTGGTTAACAACACCAGCACAGACAAAAAATGTGAGTTTTAATTTTGACAAGATCATGCATCTAGAAAAAAAATAACAATATCTGATGGAATAATCATAAAGATGCAGCTACTTTGAAAAGGATTCAAGTGTCATGATAGAAAATTGTCTTCATATAAAAAAAAGCTCCTGGTCTTCAGAAACTTCTTTTCCAGTTAAGTAAATCCTAGTTAAATGGTCTCTTGCTCATAGTCCTGAACTGTGCCCAAAAATTATTTGGAAGTTGTCCAGCTGATACAGATCAAAAACATGCAGAGAGGTGTCTGATGGAGATGAGCAATCAATCATCTGCTTAGACTGCCAGATTCAACATGATGGTTAAAAGGGATGAGCTTTTCATATATGAAATGAGAGAATACTATTCCTCAAGGAGTAGAATAATGAAGTCATGCTTTATGACTGATGGTAATGTTAGTGATTCAGGAATAGTATGCCTAGAATTGGTGTATGTGCTTCTATAAAGGTGTTAAAAATAGAAAAAAAGTTCAGAGAAAATCCACAGTAATGATTAAAAAAATATAAATGTATGTCAAAAGGTTAATCTACTTTATCTTATCAAAAGAAGATTGAGTGGCTTGTTCACAGACTCAGAATATATATATGTGGAGCAAAGTGTTGACAGCAGTGTTGTCCAGGTGATGAGCAAGTGGATAATGATCCAACTAGCAGAAGCTGAAACTAGACAAATCCAAGTGACACAAAGGCATGAATGTATATCTTTTTTTTCTTTCTTTTTCCTTTTTTGTTTTTTTTTTTTGTTTGTTTGTTTTTGTTTTTAATGAAGAGTTTAATGCAACTTTCAGAGTGTAGTAATTTATTTTTTCTCTATGGCAACCACATAGCAATTGCAGATCAAATAATTTTCTCAATTATATAGCTTCTTTCTACACTATTTTCCTAACTTGGCCATAGTTGTAATATCTTCTGAATTACCACAAAACCTTGTAGTTTGGATGATTTGCACCAAAGTCTTTAATAGGGGCTAGGTTTTCCTGCTGTGTTTTAATCACCATACATTTCAGTGTTTGAGCCAGAAGACAGAGACCCTAGCACCCAATGCACCACACTGTTTAGTGAGAGATTGCATGACAGAGAGGTATTACTTCATATATATGGCATTTGAATGTTGAATGTCACTTTTAAGGTAATGGGGATCAATTTTGGGTGGAGCCAGACTATATGTTGGATATAATTACAACTGAAATATTTTCTTCTTTTTGGTTTTTTACTTTTTGTTTTGTTTTGTTTGTTTGTTTGTGGGGTTTTTTTTAGCAGACCCTACAAAAATCTTTACAATTTGCATCTTCTACGAGGATTAGGATTTTAGAATCCTAAAATCTTCTCACTATTAGTTTGTGTGTGTAGAAAAAATTTTCTCTGATTTATAGCTGAAGTTTCCAGGGTCTAATGTGATACAAACAATAATCTCCCAGTTTTTGATTAATGTGCTTCTATAGATATATTTGCCTAGATACTATCTAATTCTAATTTCATATAATAAGCAATAAGTAGACACTGGAGAGATTTTAAAACTAAATATTATAAATGAATGTGCTTATACAGCATAAGAGAGCATAGAAGGTCTTCACAAAGTAAAATGAAATTCAATGACCAATTTACTTTAAAGTTTGATATTTGTGTATATTCAAATTACGAAAGTCCATGCAAGGGAACAGAAATTCAGAAAGCTATTTATGTCTGAAATAAAATGTTCAGACCTTCTAAAGGTTGAACTCCCTGAGTTCTGGTTTCTAAAATATTATGACACAGATATTTATAATCTAATGTGGAAAAAAAGTTAAAATGAAAAAAATCTATAACGAATGAAATTAGGACTAAGGTAAACTGTGGAGCACACAGCTAAAAGCAAGGCAAAATGTTACAAAAATTTCCTACCTTGCTGATAGCTGACCAAGAGGAGTAATCATACATACATTCCAAACTTATATTTTGGATTTGGCAAAATGGACACCATGTAAACAGACTTCATATGCAAGAAATGAAGGATGAAAGGACAATCCTGAAATATAAGGGCAATATTTTAAGACCTAGCTTGGCTGGAATGGTAAGAAAGTGGCAGGTAGGAGTAGGTAAGATGTTCAGGAAAATTTGAATGTGAAAAAACCATACTTAGTTTCTCTCATGGAAATGATCAGTGTTAATAGTAATGATGACATGCAGCAATCAGTTGATGTACGCAACTCCATTCCTTCATGCTGACAATACTGCTGTATAAAGGTGGAACATGGGCAGAGTTAAACCAGTTTCCTATCTCTGCTACACACATAAGTGTTCAAATATTTTGGTTTTGTTGCCAGTATGCTATGTGGGGTCCATGTATTCAATGTTAGCACTCTTTCTTTCAGTCACATCTAAATCATTTGCAGCTGTGAAGTGTTCCCAGGTCACAGTTCTGAGTATCTGTCCCAGCTGGGTTTTGAGTTTATATTAGGGTTAGTTTTCAATGTCTGGATTGAAATCCTCATGGATTATTCTTTGCAGAGCTAAAAAGCTGAGGATGTAGACTGAATGAAGCAATGATTGCTCTATCATGTTCTTCAACTTAGTCATATTACTGAGTTCTCTCAGCCTCCAGAACTGAAGAATCTCATGCAAAACGCTTATTGATCATGAGTGGACCATGCAAAGTACTGAGCAGGGAGGGCCTGGGCATCCTTTGGCAGAGCACTAATTGGGCAGATTGACAGCACAGCAGGGATGGTCCTTGGAGTCAAACGGTTCAGACAACTGAGGTCCAGCACCCAGGACTGGTCCCAACAAGTGCTTAATGCACAAGTGGAGATGTGGTTTCAGGGGGCCAGGTTTCTAGAACACTCCACTGTTAAACTGAAAGAACAGTGTAAACGTAGTAGAAAAAAATGCTCATGGAAATGTAAGAACAAATTAATTTACAAACTTCTTCAGAAGCTTGCAATCCTCACTCAAGCAGCAGTGAAGGCATTAATTAAGAAAAGGAGCTTGTCATTTCACTCCTGTGCACATTAGCTTTGTCTATCTAATATTCCTAATGGATGTGTCTGTGTAAAGGCCCACAGATGGCTCCAGCAATGAGGAGGAGGAAAAGGAAAACACATAATCTCTAAATGTCAGAGAAGAATAAAAACCAGCTAAACAAACTAAACAAGATGCTGACAATTGACACTATCCGGCAGTAGGAAGTTAAAACCCTACCTTTGCAGTAAGATTATAATGTGGATTGGGTTGTGTTTTCTTTTCGTTGTTGTTGTTGTTATTGTTGATCACCCCAAGAAGAGAGCTTTGCCAAGGAAGAAAGATCACTGTGAAGAGTGCCAAGCTACATAAAATCAGTTCCAAGATTTTACTGACCAGAGTGCTTGACTCTTGGCAGAGCACATAAAAGCAACTATTTGTGTAATTTAAGACTGAGTGTTCTTAGAAAAGTGTGATTTATGGGCTTCATTGAGGCACAGCCCACAAGTCATGATAAGAAGTATACATGGTTAACAACCCCCATTCCTCCTTCACCAAGCAGCATTTAGTAAGTGGTCATTGCATGTTTTTCTACCTTTTTATAGCTTATTCAATGAGACTGAGTCAACCTGAAGAGAGACACAATAGAAAAAAAAAATTGCCTTTGTTATACCAGTAGAGGCCAGTAGAACAGGGAATTAGGAGGAATCTTACATCCCATAGCAATTTTGGAGAGTGGTGTAGTTCAGCGTTCAGTAGAATGGCACAACAGGACTCAAAATCTGGAAGGGACATTCAGAGGTGCTTCAGATACTTGCTCTGCATTCTTCTTCTTACGGCATTGCAGGAGCACACTGTTTCACCACATCATCATCAGATGTGAAATGACTTAACACTGTGAGTGACTTCAAGTGACGCGTCCATGATACTGTCTGCTTGTGAAACATTCGCAGAGACTGTGCATTGGATATTCACTTTGGGAGTACTTTCTTTTTGTTCTCCTTAAGCCACAAAGAGATCTTCAAATAATTGGTTACTTAGCCACTTCCAGTTATCTAAATGATCTTGTTTTATTGCCCTGAGTGCCAAGCTAATTATTATTAGAGATGTGAGAAAATATTGCATTTCCCAAATTGCAAATGGATTATATAAAATTCTGGCAAAAACAAACAGCTTCTGATAAATCTTCATTTGCAGTCACTTGGGGGGAAAAAAAAACAAAAAAACAAAAAAACCCAAAACCACGCAACAACCCCCCCCCACACACACACACAACAATCCAAAAGTCTGGTGTATTCATTGCTCCTGGGACTATGAAGAGTCTTACAGGAACTACATACTTTTCAGTGTTCTTCCATAAATACCAGGAAAACTTGATAAACACACCAGTCAATGGAATTATACACACCTTAGCAGGAGATACACAGTTCTGAATTCTTAAAAGCAGCTAAACTCAATTATGCTTAAATTTTGACAGTAGATACAATATATCTACTTTGGAAACTAACCAAACACCACAGAATCTATGCAAGTCATGACTCCTTGAAGAGATGAATGCAATGCAAAAGCACTGTTGGATACAGTGTGAGATTCTTAAAGGTATGGAGCCATCAAGAATCTAAAATGCCATAGACCTGACAGTATTTGTGTCTAAATACCCTTTTCAAAATCTTAAAGTTCTTCATTACATTTTGGGAACCTCAATCTCTTTGAAAACCTGGTTCTGTACTGCCCCGTGCCTCAGTTCCATTTTATCAAATCTAAATCAATATGCTGCTCTGCTCAATAACAGAGCTGTGATTGCAAATCCTTCAAATATTGCAATGATTGGAAATTTAAATTGACAGAAAATTATCCTTGATTGTACACCAGACCCTCTATTGTGAAAATGTATTGGATTAGCTGCACTAAAAATTTTCTTTCCCTTCTTTTTTTCACTACATTCTGAAGGAGAGCCTTTCACTAAGCTGTAGAAAATCTGCAGAATTTCTTAAATATTGACTTTCTTTTTCATAAAAAAAAAAGAAGCCAGAATTTAAAGCATATATTTGGGGATTATAGTTCATCTGCAGATTTCCCATGAGGGTGACACTTCTATAGGTAGTTTTATTGTAAGGGGTTCATGACATGGCTAAAGGTAAACAATTCCTGTTCAGGTGGAAACTTTGGATATAACAGTCATCTGCTGCACAACTTCTGGTCTCCTTCTAAAGGAGTCCCCCCTCATCTATTTGTAAAACAGAGCAGAACAAGCAGCAGCCTTGCCTACATGCCACTTAAATGGCTTTCATTTAAATACCATTGAAATTTTCATCACTTGTTCCAAAGCCTTTGACATTTGGCAGGCTTTTAAGAAACAAAAGCAAACTTGAAAATCATTTTTGTTTTTCATATGTGAAAAACACGGCTGGCTTTGTTTAACTGTAAATATCATCAAGCCTCCTCCTTGCTGTGACATTCCTCATATGCTGTATTTCACTGAAGTTATGTGCCACAGCCACATTTACACTGATTCAAACACATTCACAAGCCAGGAATGCTATAAAAATGGGCTATTTTTCTCCTAGTGTAATGTCATAAATGTGGGCTCTTTCTTGCTGATATAGGGATCTTTTTTTTTCCTTGTTTTTCTAAAATTACAAATTAAAATTTTATTTTCATTTAAGAAGAAATATTGAAACACATGTCCTTCTATTTCCAATACAAAAAATGAATCAAAGGCCACATCATCAGTCATTCCATTAATTTGATTACTTTCCTATTGATGTTTTAAAACAGAAGAACTTCATGTGTTATCCCTGGAGATTCAAGGAATCTTAACCCATCTTAAGAGCATCATGAATTTGAGTAACATTGTGTTGACTTTGCCAGATCTTAGTGCATTTAGGTTTTGGAGTTAAGCCCAAAATACATCAAAAAAACATAAAATCACACTGTAGAACTTCTGGCAGAAATACGAATAATACATTTCCTATTTTTTACATGAAAAGGCTGATCAGTAACAAAGGCACAAAGGCCAGTGTGAACTTTCTACACATAAATCCCATAAGACAAAAAGAATTAAGTCAACAAGATGCAGACAAGACAATAACAAGACACATTATTTCAAGGGAACAATTCCTGCTTATGGAAGAAAAGAGGAAATTGCCATTATACAAAGAGAAAAAAAAAATCATGGAGTTTTGCAAAACAGCCTCTGCTTAAATTAGGTATTATGCTTTTTAATGCTGTTGGTTTGAGGAGGGGGAGAGTGTTTTAATAAAAATATCCATTGTTCAACCTTATTAGAATTATAAGTGGGGCTTTTTTTCTTTTTTCTTTTTTTTTAATAAATCTTAAATAAAGATCAGTGTTAAAACCTAAGTGATTGTAGTGTAAGAACAATTTTGTCTACTAAATTGTGCACACTGTAAACATAACTTCTCAGCCAGTATTGGCCATAACATCTTATGTTCCTTACAAATGCATATATAGTGGCAGTTATGTCTTTTACATAAAGTTTTCCTGGTGCCATTAAGACCGTGACACCTTTTTTCCAGCATCCAGAGACTACAGTTTGCTGTACTCCGAGCAGTATGCATCTCTTGCATGAGGAGTAAGAGACATCCATGCTGCTTATTTCAGAATAAGAAAAAACACTGAGTTAAGACAACAAATCCAAAATTTCTATTACAAAGTGGGAATACAGTGACTTCCTTAACTGTATTCTGCTTCTGAACTGAAGTGCAAAATGGCAACTGCTCTGGCAACAGAAAACACAGTGGTGTAGCACTAGAGCATGAATGCATGGTTTCTTCTCTCACTGAGCTCTATATACATTGTATTAGGCATTTTATAAAATGATGTTCACTCCAGTTGGTCCTTATTTGCATATGTCACAACTACTGAAAGCAGTGAAGCTAGAGAAATTTTAGCTGCACCTGGAAAATGGCACTATTAAATAATATTGCCATATGTTGTCACTAAATTGTCATCCTGTACCTGAATGCTTCTTTTTTTCTTTTTGTTTTTCTTTCTTCTTCCCCCAGGGGAATTCAAAGCAGATAAACTTCCAGTGTGATGTACAGACTCCAAAATGGCAGTTCCCAAAAGAGTACTCCAAGGCTGACTAGCCTTCGTTTAGAAGTGGCAAGTTTCTTAGAGTGTCCTTAAGATCCTGTTGCATCTTGTAGTACTTTAGATGATCTAATTACTGCACACTGCAGCCAGGCTGATTAATCCAGCTGAGAACTGAGTAGTCAATGACAATTTCCTTCCTGAAGGAATTGTCTCTGGGGCAGAGCATATGAAAGAAGTACCTTTGCTGTCTGTAATCCTGCCAGGAAACAGCTATTGTGGCAAGATACAAGATGAGTCAGTTTTACATCATGAAAAAAACCTGTCTTATCACACTGACACTGTTGTTATTGACCATTGTTTTAGTTTTTATCACTTGTCACATCAATATCAGCGATGTTTGGCACTGACTTGAACTGTACTCAGCTGTTACGTGCTGCCATTCAATTAGGCAATTCAAAATGTCCTATAGTGTTAGGGAAGTCCTTTGTCAGCCTCTAAGGTATGAAAGTGCTCTTTATGTCTTTTTTTTTTCATAAGTGGAAGGGAACTTTTAATTCTGGATTTTTTTGTCCAGAAGTACTGAATGTCTCAATCAAAAAACAAGGCATATGCATATGTTCCTTTGTGAAAATGAAATTTAAGTAATCTGAAGCTAGCCTCGGCAGAAAGTTAAGCAACTTACAGAAATGGTTACACAAAAGAAGTACGACATGACTATTTAGCCCAGCAACCCAGTTAAAGTGGAATAGTACCCAAAACTCTTCACTTGTCAGTAACTTCTTCTGCTTGATAAATATTAGGTACCAATATAGCATTTCCTCTGTGAGCTCCTGATACAGCATCTTTTCCAGCATATCCATTTGTAGTAAATTGTTCCATAACCTCCCCTTTTCTGATTGCAATGAGCATCTCCTTTTGAAATGTGTTTCACTCTTAAATATGCCAGAGTATGACATTCTTCCAGGTGAGATTCAGTGTAATATATTTGCAAAGCATTTCTTGTGAGATTCAGTTTGGTTCCTGGGGGAAGGGCAGTTGCGGACTGGCTTTTTAAAGGTTTATCTCAGCTCTGCACTGTCTACTCTTGAGCTTTATCTGAATTTTTTTACAGTTTTCTGATAGATGCTGAGGCAATTAATAATATTAATGATATCATACCCAATTTTTATTTTTCCGTCTCATTCTTAGATATATATAAGTCACACAGAATAATTTTTGGTAGTCAGTGTGAAGAAGACTGTTTTTTTTGTTGTTATTGTTTTGGTTTGTTTCTTTTTTTTTTTTTGTCAACCTATCTTCCATTTATTCTTTACTGAGTGGAGAATACTCACCATAAACTATAATCACTCTGAGCACAATCCCATATGTCAAAGGCTTGGTTTTGACTAGGGATATGTTGAACGTGCTCAGACTTGAACTACTTCCCTTAAGAAAGGGAACAAACATGATGAACAAAATGAACAAAAAAATCTTGATAAAATATTCAATCAGGCATCTATATATCTAAGGTAAAGTTAGCATTTAGTAATCAGTCATATCATTCCTCTTCATATGAATTATACCATTACCGTTATTTGGGGAGGGACTCTTTGTCAGGAAGTCTAGTGACAGGACGAGGGGTAATGGTTTTAAATTGGAAGAGGGGAGATTTAGATGAGATATTAGGAAGAAGTTCTTTACTGTGAGGGTGGTGACGCACTGGAACAGGTTGCCAGGGAAGTTGTTGATGCCCCATCCCTGGAAGTGTTTAAGGTCTAGCTGGATGGGGCTTTGAGCAACCTGCTCTAGGGAGAGGTGTCCCTGCCCAGGGCAGGGGGGTTGGAATTGATGATCTTTAAGGTCCCTTCCAACTCTAACCATTCTATGATTCTATGATCTATGAATGTGATATTTGGTCCAATTTCTATTAAAATACGATGGAAAGGTTTTTATGTGTGAGTGTATATGTTTATGTGAGTTTTACAGAGCCCTCGATCTATTATTACTGTCCTTGTACCTGATATTAAAAAAAAAACAACCAAAAATAAAATCTTTACAGAATTTATAAGTGACATCAGAAAGGAAATCAAACAATATTCTGGTTAAATACTGCTTTTCATGGGAATACCTTTTAGGATCATCTCAATAATCTCAAACTCATCCTGTAAAAGTCAGGACAGGACAATATATGTTTCAAACAGAAGTGCTATTTTTGTTGTAAAACTAAAGATATTCACTAAAGTGTTTGGAGATCTACATGACGCCTCTTTATTATCTTAATCATTCCAGTTCTCTTTGTGTTAACTTCTTTGAATGTCAAAAAGACCAAAAATTGAAACTGTAGATTTCAAGTAGGAATTACTGGTGGTTGTATGCATCTAAGATTTAGACTGAACATTGTAGTAGCTACATATTTCTGCAGTCATTTGTAAGCTCTGCCCTAAATCGCCTTGAATGGGATTTGGTGGTTTCCTCATATGATGTACTTCGATCCTTTAAAAAAAAAATCACTGGACATTCTCAAAACGGGTGTGTGTCTACGTATCTCTGACCTTGATCTAACTTTGAAGATGATAGGCTCTTAAGCAACACTATCACTATTATTACTAATCATATGACCGGCAGTCTATATCATTTGCCTATATCTTCAGAAATAAGGCTCTAGCTGTATGTTTTCTGAGAAATTACAGTTGTTTTCTGAGAAATTACTGTTAATTTCTGAAAATTATACAGATTTTCTGCTGGTTCAAGGGATAGCAGAGGGCATAGAATAATTTCATTTGTCATCAGAGACAGACCACTGCATACAATTCCCAGGCTTGGTTTATTTTATTATTATTTTAGTACAAAAGGGACCACAAATTTACAAATGCATAAACAAGAACCACACCTGAATATGAATTAATTTATAAGGAGTGTAGTGTTGACTGAAGTAGTTAGCTTTTGATTTCAGAGGCAGCTTTGCTATTTCTGCTTGAGACAGTTGTATTGTTTAGAGACAAACAGAATATAAAAGAAAGCCCAGAGCACCCAAAATACTGAAACATCAAAATCTGTGAAAATTATTAGGAAATGTGAAATTCTAGATGCCTGGAACAGAACAAAGCCTTAAGCTGCAAAGAATGTCAAAAATAAATGTTTTCCCTTTAATGTCTTCTCAATCCTTTTTTTACAAAGATGTTTATAGACATCTTTAGGTAATAAATCATTTTTCACCATTATCATAATGGTTATCAACAATCAGCAATCAGAGGTTACTCTCCTCTTCCTTGGTACTGCAGGGAAACACAGAAGCCAGAGTTCACTGCAGTGGAGGTTTTCTGTTTCTTCTCAGCCAGCTGCTTCTCTATTCTTTACTCTTAACAGTTCATATTCATCAAAGGACGCTGAGTGTTTACTGCTTGTAACAGTTCAATGTGTACTGCAGCTCATTGCACTTTTTGGCTCATCCTGCCCTCCCTTTTCATGGGATTTTTGTCCAAAAATGGGCTTCACAAGCAGGGCTTGCTATGTTCAGATCTTTATTACTCTCGCATGTTTGTGAGATCTTCATTGTATGCGTAAGATGCAGCCCTCTCATTAACAAAAATGGAAATAAATTATTTAAGTACAAGATGGGTTACACACTGAGGAAGGGTGGGTAGAATCAGTGTTTGATTTCTGGGTACCCTTATTACTCAAGGGAAGAAGGAATAGAAAAATGTTTTCAGAAAAATGATAAAAAAAAGTCTGAAAAATCACTGCTCTCAATTATGTCATGAATTGTTTTGTATCCCCATCAATGATTCATGAGATGATACTGTGTTATACTTAACTCACTTAAATACTTGTGGTCCAGAGTGTTTCCATTATGCCTAGTAAATCTGTTAAATATTATTTTCTGAAAACTTTGGAAACTGTCACCTGGATATTTGCGGAAAATGTGCTTGGAACAAGATTTAAACTCATCCCAAGGATACTGTTCTTGTGTCACTTCAAAACTCCTGTACAATGCCTTCTAACCTTTGTTTACAAATCTGACTGTTAAGTGCACTACACATCATTTTGAGGCTGCCTGGACTATGTTGGCTGATGACAGCATTTTACAGTGAAGATATTCTTCCAAGTATTAAATATTACTATCCTTACAAAAGATATCTCGTGAACTAGATTACTGAGTGTCTGGATTAGCAGTAATAACTCTGAAACAAAGAGAGATATCTTAAAAAATAACAGAGTCCAATGTGATCATAATGGCATGTTTGGTGAATGTGGCAGTCCTGCAAACAGAGGAAGGGAAAGTATTATTATGCTTTTCAAGTTTATGTCAGGATTATGTCTCAGTAAATATTAGTCATGTTAACTGAAGGAAGAAACTCTCTTGAATTCTTCCATTGAAACCTTTGACCGAGATGCGGACCTTAATATTTTAATGTCATAAAGAATGCAGCTGACTTTCTGTTTTTGTTTTGCAACTCTCTGTAATTCTTTCTTTCGGCACAGACTGCATTTGGAAATACTGAAATACCACAAGAAAGGCAGCAAATGCAATAATTCAGGCAATATTCAGGGGTAAAAAAGACAAGTTTCCAGATGGGCTTTCTAGGAGAAATTACCCTGCTCCCTAAGAAAAGGCCTGTGTAAAAGCACTTGTTGCAAGCCTCTGAAAAGAAAATGTTTCATTCATGATTAATTTCTCTTTGTTTCCCCATTTTCCATTAACATTTCTGGTACAAATTCAGCATAAGAAAGCTTTCACAAAGCTCATCATTTTAAGGTCACAAATGTTTTGGTGAAATTTATTCAGTGCAAGTCAGGCAGTTTAATAGACTCTAAATTCCAGAGTTCCAAGGACATCTACTAAGGTTTTCAAGGAAATATAGAAAAGCTTTCTGAAAAGTACAGGGTAACACATGAAGAGATGCTGCATTATCAGATAATTCTGTTGTCCAAATGATGATTAAAACCATACTCTATGAAGTTTTTATTGTCTTATATCTTGTGTTACTGACATTGTTATGTGAGTTCAGTAATTTGTTGTCAGGCTGACTGCAACAAAACTCCCCATGCAGGCCATTTTATCCCTTTCACCTCTTTGAATGCAAAAGTAATATGGGGAAAGAAAGAGCATATTGATATTTCATTGAATAATATCTGAAATCCATTATAGGACAGAGAGAAGAAAAAAAAAAAGAAAAAAAAAGAATTAGAGACCTTAATTTTAATGTGTTTCATGCGAAATAAATAAGGTCAAAGATGAAGAACATGAAAATATTATCAGTCTAAAATGAAGTGAGAGTATTAATAAAAAGAAATCGGAAAGTTCAGTAATAAACAGCACAGTAGATCACCACTAAAAATTAGCATAATTGGCAGCTGGCATGTTCAATTTGTCAAAGTGGTAGAAGGTTCAGCAGACTTTTGTAGGCAGTAGTGCAGTTCAGTTCTTAGTCCTTTGAATATGATCAATAATTCTCTCAAAAATACTGACTGTAGATAATCACAAATGAAAGCCATTAGAGATGGCTTTATTAGAGATATTTTTTAGCTGCTTATAGAAATAGAAAGGGCTGCATATTAATTTACCATGCTCTTTCATTAGTTTTGTGTCATTTGTTTCATTAGTCATCTGCTGTTTCACACCGATGTCAATGACACAAAACTAATTTCTGGCTCAATTGTACTGGTGAATTGCACCCCATTACGGGAATAATTCCACTGTGCTCATTTGTATTTGGAATGAATGGTTGCATCAAAGCTGTTGGCTTTAACTGCTTCATCCAAAACAGCTCCTCTGTGAAAAGGGAAACATTTACTAGGAAGGTTAGACGTTATATGAGCTGGATTTTTAAAGTCAAACAGTGAGTACCCAAGTCCCTTTGTAGTTCTGGCTGTAAGTGCCTTCCTGAATCTATCACTTGCACGCAATTTATGCAGGCATCCTTCAATGTTCTTCTAATGTACAAAAGTACAACCATTGCATGTGTGAAAACTTAGGAGTCCAAGTCATTAAAACCCAAACAAATAAACCAGAAACTCAGCGCTGAGAACTTCTGCTTGCCAGCATAATATAAAGTGAATTACCACACCTGGATATAAATCTTCGTGTCAGGCCTCAGTTAGTGGGTTAATGAGCCTATAGATGTCTCCTCCCGTTTCTCTGAGGAGGGGAAGCATTAATTTTGTTTAAAGTCCTTTCTGTGAGCTTCAACAGCCTAATTCTCTTTTTGAGGGCTTCAGGTCCTACTGAATTTGATGGGAATTCTTTTATTCAATGACATTATGGAACATTCATGATATGGCGTAACTACTTCCAGAAGGATACTTTGATGCTATCTAGAAAGTTTTCCTAACAGGTCTTTGAAAAAGGGAACACAAGAAAGGCAAAAATAATATTCTATGTTGCAAGAAAAGCAATGTTTTGAGAGTAAAAGTGCAGGGAAATAAATCCAGTTCTGAAAAAAATCCAAACTTTCTCCATAGCACTGCAAAATTCACACTCATAAGTAAATTCCGGAAGAAGTGCTTTATAAAAAATGAAGAAGTGACACAAAATCTAGCCTGACATCTCCAGCTGAGACTGAATGACCACAATCATGTTCTTTCATTTTCCTTCTATTACGTCCTTAGAAAATGTGTTGTACGCTACTGAATAGTAGAAAGAAAATATTTTATCATTTAAGTTCACTCTTCACTTTTACTTGCGTTTGATTAAACAATTTATTTAAAGGTGAGAAATATATTTCAGTCTCATGGAATGACTACTCTTATTCTTTAGATGTCAATAAAAACCAGGGAATTATTTTTTTGCGCTTCCACAATTGCTATATTTTGGGTAGCTGCTGTCAACAGGAGCCTGGTACTTTTTCAGTCTAAAGCAAACAGACAGAGCAAATGACAATGTCTTCAGAGGACAAAGCTACTTCATTCTGAAATGCATAGCACAAAATGACATGTTGTGACATATTGAAAGATGTCTAGCAGGCACATTTTTAATCAGCTTGCTGGTAACCTTTGACCACTGCTGTGAGTGGCTCGCAGGTAAGCAAATTCTGAAGCCTACCACTGTGCCCTGCATGAAGTAACAGTGCTCTGAGTGACTGATCTGCTAAAACACTGCATTATGCTGTTCCATGTCAGGGGTTCAGAGCTGTACTAGGAAGGGCAATTTTTGTCTCTCCCTATGTTTGTAAGGTTAAGATGCTGTTTCTGTGCAGGTCACTTACTCCCTGTAAATCAACCATAGTTCCTTTTCATTGGACAAATCTTAAAAGAAAAAATTCTGACGTGTTAAAAATGCAATCATCCACATTTGAATATGGATTCAAGAATATGTTTATTTAATTTACAGAAATCATTTTGTTTCATCCTGGCTAAGTTGTGACTCTTGAAAATGGCATGAGAAATAGGAATTAAATCCAGGGACTTGGGTGGCATTAAAATGGCATCAGGCTCTTGGGATTAGATTTCTGGTCACTTTTTACTTAGGAACTCCAAGTAGAACATGAGGCTGAACAACGAATCAAATCTAAGGGTGTATTTGAGGATCTCGTGTGATTCTATGCTACCACCCTCTAATGATGGAAAGAACTGTAAGAACCTATCTAAGTCAGGCAGTCGGGTTTCATTCTTAACTGTCTTCGTGTTGGGAAGACATGGGACAAATTTAATCTGGAGTTTATCTCCACTCACTTTAGTGAAGTTAAATCAGGTGATACATTTGTTCCAGTCTCTTGAGACACTGCTGTACTTGATGTACTTTTCTTTGTATATGGCAGAGAGAAGCCTGATAGCATGTGGATGATGAAGTCTAGTATTGTTATCAGAAGGTCCTTTAATGACTATAATAATTCCCAAATCCTGAGCTTGTCAAGCTAACTGCTTGGCTTCCCTTTAATTATAACTAATGATCATTCTAGAGACATAAAGGGAGAACTGAAATATACGAAGAGAAAGATGAGTTACTAGAAGGGACTTCATATGACCTTATACTGCTATAAACAATTAAAAACCCCAATCATTTTGTTTGATTAGGTGGTTTACACTCATTCTGTTCCAACATGAGTTACCTTCTGATCATACCATTAATCATGTTATTTAAGTGAACATTAATCTAATGTCTCTTCATTACAAGAAGTGCTAGAAGAGACAAATTTGTCTCAGTGATCAGACCAATGACCTTTTTCATTTCTGTGAGAGTAATAATTAAAAAGAGATCTTTCCTACCTTTTATACTGAATTTCAGATTACAATTGTGGAGGCAGAGCACCAGACCTTTTGAAATAAGAAGATGAATCTTTTTCTGCATTAGCCTGCTTTTGTTATGAAATGAAAGAGCAACATGCTTGTCTCAGAATCCTTCTGACTCACCCAGGGCAATTGATGTAGCTAGTTTGAAGCCATTTTATAGGAATTGCAAAACATAGTAAGTTACTATGAAAACACCTGTGCTTGGTATAAACAAGTTTGTATGTGAAGTAATATAATAACCAGTGAAACTCTTTATTCAGAATCTGTTTGGGTTTTAGGGTTTTGCAGAGCTTTAAATTTTGGGTTGCCTTTTTTTTTTTGTTTGTTTGTTTAGTTCTGTTTTGACTATCTGCACACAAAAAGAGAATTACCTACAGTGAGTTTTAGCTGTTGCTCTTTGTCAACAATTATACATCAAACACTCCAATTTAATGGACATTCAATAAAAGAAAGGATTAACACTTTCAGAATTTTGGTTTAATGGGATGTTGCTTTGCTGAAGCCCCAACTGTCATTGTGCTTGTGCAACTAAGGTAGGGAAAATGTCTTTTTAAATAGTAAAATGAATCTTCAAACTTAAGGTGTTTGAGTAAGTTGAATTTCAACATCCAGCAACAAAGATAATTCCAATGCCTGGTTTCTAAAGTTTTCCTTTCTAGCATAACTTTAGGAAAATCTCATACTGCAGTCTAGGAAATATTAATTCATGTGAAAACATTTGGAGCTATCTTCTACTTTAGTCTTAGAAATCATCTGAGAAGCTCACAATAGGTAATGAAATTCCAAGGAAACATTACTGAAGATGTAAAATTATCCAGCTGAAGGTCACCCTCTGTAGTATTTTTTGGTAAGCTTTGTACAAGAGGAGGTGCCTTTATGCCTCACTTTAGGGGCAAAAAAGCTTACTGGACAGGCAGTGAAAGAACGACAGAGCTTCATTCTCTGTGCCAGTGGAGTGCAGGAGTTATGCTACTGCCAGTGGCTTTTTTTGCATAGGAGCAAAAGGTCTCCAACAAAAGGTCTTCAACAAAAGGTCTTTACATTAAAGAGTTTTGCCTATTATTTAAGCTGTTAGCAGTCACCTGACTTATTCTGTCTGAAAAGGGTTAGAGGAGAGATCACAGCAGCAGCTCTGAGGTGGATGAGGCAGAGCTACAGTCAAAAGACATGGGTCCCCAGTCTTAGAATCTGGTCTCCAGAGCACTATTTAAACAGTTGCATTATTCTTCCAAGGAAATTAGATAAAAAGACAATTTCATGACCTCAGACATTTTACAGAGTGGTGAAGTACTGTGTTTCTCTCCCTCTTTTCATTTGCCCTTCTTTCACTTGCAAGTTGAACTGCTACATTATTCTGTGCCAAGAAATATTTTTCTTTTCCTCATCACAAAGCTTGGAATAACTCCTTGGAATTGTGTCACTTTCCTACTGAAAGTCTCAATTGTACTTGACCACAGTACGGAAAATAAAATTGAACAAAAAAAAAGCAGGAAAGTGAGAGCAGTCAAAGGTCTGACTCCTCTGGACTACACCACTGCTGCCAAGGAGCTGTAAAAACCACTGACACGGTAGCATTTGTACCTATCAAGAGATTGTGTAAGAAGCAGAGCCGCAGAAGGACAGGTTTGCATGTTTTATTTCTTGTTTTCTGTTGTCTTCTGCCTGAAGATGTGACTAGAATGATAACATCACAAATGAGAAAATGAAGTCTGTTTTTATGAAGATTACCAAACACCACATAGCTTATTTGGTTGCAGTAATAATTAATTCCAAACCCCAAATGAGAGGATAGATATTCTCTGAATGTATGCATGCATACGTGCACATGCACAAATGTAATACACATACATGAGTTTTAATATCTTTCTGCGAGACAAATTCTGTAATTAAATATCTTCAAAAAACATACCATATCTTGCTGGAAATGTATCTGAATGTATCTAAATGTATCTAAAATTTTCTGTGCCACATTCTGCTACGTTCCTCTGGCACCACCCAAACTTATATTTATGCTGTTGCTAACAAAATACAGGTCCACACACACCTATTTGTGTGTACTCATAAGTGTATATGTGTATAATCCCAATATATCAGTATATTCTTGAACAAGACTCCCTTGCATGCACATTATATAATGAAAGCCATTATATTCTATGCTTGACTCCTTGTATAGAAATTAATTTTCTGTCATGTTTCCTATGATTGCTTTCTAATAAATTCACAGCAAACACATTGACAGATAAGAATTTATGTTTTCAGAATTTCTTCAGAAGCAGAACTGGACACTAGAGATGAAATATTAGATAAACATAAACGGTTGTAAGTGAAGTAATAAGTACCACAGTTCCTACTAATAGCTGCATATATCAGTAAAGCAGAATTCAACACCTTGGTCTCCTAGTGCTTACATACTAAGCACCCTTTTTCATTTCCTCTTCATACTTCATAAAATCAAGTAAAATCAAACCTGACAGTCCCCAGTAAAAAACAAGAAGGTAACAGTTAAAACAGGCACTTAGGATTTATTTATTAATAGAAAGGGACGTTTTTTCCCCTTGGAGATACCTTTCAAAATGATAATGAAAAATACAAGAAAACTATTCACCATTCAGGCATCTGCTGTATTTTGCTGTGATACGGTGGGAATAAATATAACTTTTCTGAGGCTGTCACCCAGCTGTGCCTTGCATAGCATGATTTCAGATGCTCTCTGGAATCACACATGGACATGACAGGGCTGAGGTGGCTCCCTGTATTTCCCTTCCCTCCTCTTGGGGACAAAGTGAGGAAAAATGTCATTCAGGGATGTAGTTCACTTGAATGCTGCAGTAGCTGGCCTATATAATAAGCGAATCAGGTCCCAGAGACAAATTAGATAGACAAACTCACATTTGGATGAAGAGGGTGCCAAAAGAAAACCCCCATTCATAAAGTTGTCCTGAAAGAAATGGAATACTGGGATGCCCAGCTAACAAAAAAATAAACTACAAGCTGATCTGAGGAGAAGCTAAAGCCCGAATACAGTAGGCATGTTTTGCTTATCTCTCAAGTCTGCACTAGGGAGACAAAATCCCTGGGAAAGTCAAACAGAAGAAAATCTTTAAATATTTCAAAGTCTCTTTATGTGACTTATTTTACCAAGAGACTTTTGTCTTACCAAGTCCTTCTTATTTATTCTGGAAACTTCCTCTGGCCGAGGGCATGAGAAGCAACGTATAACTGTAAGGTGTTATAGTACAGTCATGAGTAAATTTAATTGCTTTTACTGGTACATACATTTATGTAGTATGAACCCTTTGAGTGACACCACGTTGTTGAGTTACACTTCCTTTTTTCCTGACTGAGAGCAGATATCACTTTCATTGCTGGCCAAAGAGCAATATTTTAAAGCAGTGTACAACACAGAGAAAAATAAGGACTTTATGAAGAAAATACTACATTGCTAATATTCAAAAGCTACAGCTTAGTACCAAAAACTTTTTTTTTGTGTCTATGATCCCATATGAAGTGATGCGAAAGGGAAAATTGGTTACAAGGAGACATACTTTCATTGGTTTTCTGCACAGATTCCATTTAGCCTATTGTTAGTCAATTTTCTTGCTGTGTGGGAAATAAGATTTTTTCCACTGTTCATCTCCAAAGTCTGATTCTTCAGTGCCTGCACTTTTGAACTGACAAAGCTGTTCCATGAAAAACAGTGCTGGTTCATAAATCAAAGGTAGGCTGAGATCACTGTAACTGACTGCCTTCTATGCACACAAAATTCAAAAGAAACACTTGCTAACAACAACAACAACAATCAAATGAGCATGAAGAATTATAAGACAGTGGGTAGTGACATTTTATTTCCTGTTTCTTCACTGTGAACATGACTGGAACTTAGTATTGTGTGTTAACATTGCAGCGTTCCATTTAAAAAAGTTTATTTTTACTTCCTAAGGCAATTAACAGGGAATACAGAAACAGTAACAGCTTTTCGGGCTATTTACAAAACTGGTGCAATGTCCCTGCTCTGGAATAGACATAAAAATTATTTGGATGAGTTAATAGGCAAAAAATATGCCACAAAATGTTCTTGAACATTTTTTATGTTCATCTTTGTTGCTTTTGGAACCATCTAAATGCTCAAATGTTGCTGGAAGGCGTATTGTGTATGCTCGACTGTGACTTTTTGTGATGCTATTTCACCTTATCGTTTGTTTCTGTTTGTAACAATTCTAGTGCTTGTTGTAATGACATTGATTAGAAAATTAATTAACACCTACAATCATTCGACAGATATAAAGAAATAGAATAAGGCTAGGGATCTAACTGTACTTTCTGAATTTATAAATGATGAATAACAGAAGTCCTTGCAAAAATTTTAAACATATTTTCCCATTCCAACCTCTGATATCTCCTTAGTATTTCAGTTGGTTTATTACCATATAATGCAAGCCTAGAATTTCAAAGTATTTAATTCCTTATTATCAATTTACATCCTCCTAAAACCTCCTGAAAAGAATTGCCAGAAAAAAAAAAGCCAACAGTTTAAACAAGCCCTTATTTAATTTGGTTTTTCTTCCTCTGTGCTGACAATAACAGAGAATACGAATACGTGGTAAAAATTCACATAATAGGTGAGCTTTGTAGTTTGCTTTCTATAAAATTTGTCTTTGACTTCAGTAGGGAAAGAACTGGATAGAGACGTAAAAGACAAGTGAAGCTGAAGTTTGTGAAAAGGAGTTAATAGCTACTGTACTTGTTCAGCACAGGTCTAGCACAGGGCTTATGCTTTGGTTCAGTTCACAGGTGATGGATATTTTGACTGGGTCTATTTCTTTAGCAGGTATTCACTTCACTAACCGCATTTGCCAAATCAATTTTAACCACATTTTGAACATATTTAAAATGTGTCATGTCTTTCTATTTGTTGAGGGTTTTGGTCTGACCATGGGTAATTGCTATTTCTACAAATGTCAAAAAGTGTCATGTTTTCACAATGGTGTAAGCAACATTGTCAACTTAAGGGCACATGTTCTATGAAGGATGTTTTAAGGCTTTAGTTTTAAGTGTGTGTATATATATTATTTACTCTACTCCAGACTTCATAGAATAAAAAAACCCTCCAGAAAGGAAATAATAGAGAAAAATTGATGGAAAGTATTAGATGAAACAAATTCAACTGTTAAGCTATTTTTGAAATATTTTTTTCTGTACTCTTTTCAAAACTGCCAAAACACAGTTTGGCACACTGCTCTTCAGTCTGTTCAGTCTGTTATTCATTTATACTGCATATGATAAATGCAATATAACTTAAAAGGCTTGATTAAATTGCCCACCTGCTGGTGGCTTGTGACATTTCATGTGCTCCTATTTGGTATCCAGAGGTATTGCAAATGGCACAGATCTCCACAGGTCCTAAACACCATCAAAAGATACTGTCATTAGGTACTGCATTAAGTACCTATTTGTGAGCAATCAAAGTAGGTTGCAAGTGGCTGTCCTGATATTTGAGGTGAGATTTAGCTCACAGAAGTGAACTCAAACACCATGTCCTTAACGCAAGCTTGATGTGCAGACATCTAGTCAATACAAACAATAGAAACTTTACAGATCTTTTCCATTTACCCCAAAGCAAACACTTGATGTTTAACTACCTGAAAAGCCCTCTAGACCTATGTATTGGCTAGATTTCCATTGACTATGGCACTTTAAACACCAGCCCATGTCAAGAAAACAACTTTAACTTAGATGAGATAGGAATCCCATCCCTGTATGCGGTTAGTCTCACTAAAGTAGAACCAATGAAGAGACGGTTAACTGCTGTAGTGCCTGGTTGGATGCCTAACACCCAGAGGAGAGTAAAGACTGGTTTATGGACTTCCTGTAGAAAAGATGAGTAGTAGGTGCTTCAGGAAGGAGCCCAGCTAGGCAGCCGATGGAACAGACTTGAATACATCCAGAAGACAAAAGCTGAGAGCAAGAAGGGGCCTGAAACCCTTCTCCTTTCTTGTCTGCAGGCACAGGTATATGTATGGTAGTCCCAGTCTGAGGTGTAAAATAGGATTCCATCCTTCCTTCAGCCACCCTCCAGGAAGAGTAAAGGTGGTGCCCAGCTACACAGCTGGCCTGTGGCTACAATGCTTTTGTGGAATGTACAATTGTACAATGCTTTTTGTGGTTGTGGAAAACGCAGTTTTGTTTTTTTCTACTCAGCTATAAATAAACTCAAGCACATTTCTAATGCTTTCTCTACTAAAAATCGTACTGAGCGGTGGCAACTTTCTACTGAACTTTTCTACTTGCAACAGCATTTGGAAGTCTTTGTAGTAAAATAGAAACCACAAAAAGAATGCTTTTTTATGCAAGTGCAATATTGCAATGTGCTTTTTTCACCTAATTTTGTTGCTATGTATTATCTCATGACTTGTATTTTATATGTGTATAGTTTCTCTCTATTAGTTGAATACTCTTAACTGGCTTTTCCCTCTGTCCTTTACTGATCATTTAAAATCACTTTCACTTTTATATTGTTTTCTAATTAATCTAACCAGCTTGTCGTTGATCACTTGTGTTTCATTATTTGAACCTTGTTTCATCGAGTTTGACATTTCTTAGGGGACTGCAATTAACACAAGCCTAAGCAGTCAGAGTTAAGTGCCTTAGATCACCTGTAAAGTTATTTCTTTTTCTAACCATTTCATTACCACTTCACCTCTGTTTTCTGCAACATTCCCCTCAGGGATCTTACCTGTGGGGTCAGTATCTGTTGTTTGTTGACTTGTTTTGTGAATTCCAACCTGCAAAAGAGCAGTTTTATATGACAAAATTGTGAGTTTTATTTGGGTTATTTTTACTTAAAAAAAAAAAAAAACAAACATTTTTGCTTTTAAATATCATAAATTTTTAAAATTTAACAGTAACCAGACTCCTTCTCTTATATCCCTTCAGTAATACATAATCTGTCAAAACACAATGTGGTTTTTTTTCTATCTGTTGTAGCCCTTGTTCTCTTATTTTTATATTGTTTTTCTCTTCTTGTCTTCCAACAATCTTTTTTTTTTTTTTTCTGATAATCTTCACTCCGTATTTTCTGCTTTCTCAGTTTTCATCTTAAATTATTCTTGATAGATCAGCCTCCTCAGAACTATGGATTCAATGCCATCAGTGAATCTACAGTTCCTCAGTACTCCCTTACGTAGTGTGATTTCTATTTCATATCTGAAAGCTAAAGCTATGATTTCTTTTATCAGTGAAGTGAATATATCTCTTGACAGAATGCAACAGCCACCCTGAACATTGTGCTACAGTCAAGCTTTTATCCGCTCTCATGGCACTCCTCAGTTTGCTGGAGATGCTTGATCTATTTCTCAGGAATAATATATATTTTGAAAACTTGCCTTCTTTCATATATAATCAAAAGCCTATTTAAAGCTTACAAAATTTTAGTAATACAGTAATTTCTGTTCTGCAAACTTCTTCAGGATCTGTTTTATCACAAACAGCCGAGCAGTTGTGTTGATCTAAACCTGGTCTGCTCCTTGACTGGCCCTACCCTCATAGATATCCAAATTTATTCGTGAAATGTCTTAGAAACCTCTCACATTTAATAAGCTAACTCAACTGTATCTTCTGCATTCATGCCTATCTCAGTGCTCACTGTTGTTTTAAAATCTTCTTGGAGAACTACTGAGTTGAACAAGTTCTGTGATTTCTCTTGCTTTCTCTAATTTTCCGCTAAGATCTTCACTTCTTCTAATAAATCTGGCATTTGCTCTCCCTTGGTTACACTGGGTGGCTTTGCATCTCCCCTAATGTGCCAAAGGATATTCCACCTTTTACGCACTTCAAAATATTTTTTCTTTCTCTTATTTTAGTTCAGACATCCTTTAGCGTTACTGGTGTTTGCATTTCTATGCACCAATATCAAAGTTATTTCTCTGATCATGTGATACAGCCCTGAGGTCCTATTTCCTTTGGGTAATCCTCTGAATCTTTATTCTCTTTGACTATCTTATCACCTCTGCCTTTTTTTCCTCCGTTTCTTACCCATTGACTCTGTAGTGTAAAATCCACAAATACGTTCAGTCAGTTGTTCTTACTAGATATTTAAGAGTTACTTCAGTGCCCAAAGGCAGAAGACTGTCTAAGACTGGAATCTGAACACTGAAAATAACACACGTAGAGGATGCCTTGCTTGCCTTACTGAATGTTTGGACTCCACTTCAGAGACCTGCAAGTCTCCATGTGCAATACAGGGAGTCTGGAAGCCAAGCTGAGAGTGAGTGTAAGGCTCAGTGTCAGGGCACAGGAGCCCAAATGCTGTTTCAGTTTCAAGGGCCTATTTTACACCTAGCCTTGATTCTTGTACGTCTAGTTGTAAAAGAGCTAGCACTGCAAGTCCGCTGAGTGTTGTTGGCTTCTTTACAGTCTGGTAGAAAAATACTCAGATTGGGTCAAATATTGATAGCTACCTAGAGGTAGAAGAGATATTTGTCTTTCCTTACAGTGTGTTACATTGGGCTTTATTTTTTTGAAATTACAACAATCTAATAAAAAACAGAAATAAAAAACAGAATGACAGAAATAAAAAACCTAAGGATCCATGTCTCAGAAAATGCAACGTAGAATGTTTTTCTCTAGATATTTATATTTTTATTATGCTGTGTATTCTAGGACTCTCATTACCATTTTATCACCACTTTGACCCACCAGAAAATTGTAATTGACCATATTTTCTTCAGTGTATATGTCTTCTAATTACTTACCCTTAATCCATCAAATGGGTAGGAAATAATCAGTAGTTCCATCTGCAAACCTGGTGACCAACTTGAATGAACTCATTTTAAGACCAAGGAAGATATCAGCCTCTACCTTAGAGACTATTTGGCCTGACTCTAGCTTCAGCCATAGACACAAATCAATCATTCAGATTGTCCTGCATACAATTTTTAATTTCTAGTGCATACTTAAATCTACTCTGGTCTCTAGGCATGCTTCTGTTCTCTTACAACAGGATGTGGTCGATTCATAGTCAACTATCTCACCCGTAATACAGGTTAACTGATCTAAACAAGGTCTAACTTCCTTTCTAGAGGAAAGCTCACTTAAAACCCCATTTTTCTATTGCAAAATATTTGGAAGGAAATTTTTACATAAGCTCAGTCTGACTTTTAAGTAGACAGAAAAATTAAGCTTCCTAGCTCAGGGAAAGTAGCCATGAAAGATGGTCTAGAAAGTTTTACCAGGTCTCATTTCCATAATGCATCTTTTGGAGTTATAAATAAAGGTGTATGATGTTTTGCAGCTTTTTTTCTACCCATTTCACGGCTTATTAGTGCATCTCAAACGCATTTTGCAAAGGAGAGAAGGATCAATAATTTCATTTTACATAACAAGAGGCTGGGGGAAGAAGAGCTGGAATGAGTTGTCCAAGGTCAGTTAGAGACCAGTGGCTAATAGGCAGAATGCAGGTTTGAGATCCCAATCAGTTTCAACAGGCATCCGGGAATGCTGCCTCTTATCTGGGTGAATAAAAGAACACTGTCTTCCCATATCTACTGTCTCATCTAAATGTAAATATGACTCTGTGTGTGTGTGCCAGTTACACACATATACGCACATATGCTGAGTATGTGATGGGCAATTTCTTTCTTATACAAACTACTTTCTGAAATCTTGGAATTTCTTCCTTGTCTCACTCATCCTCTGCTCCAGCACACTGAAAAGGTCTTGACAGTATTTCATCTCATTCATGTGTTATCATTACTACTGTCAGGAGATTTTAGATAATAAATGCAGTGCTTTACCAACTAAAAACATTTTCTTTTTGCACTGACACAGACTCGTCAATAAAACCCCACGGCATGTTAACTTCCCATCTCTCAGATGTGGCACACTGACATTTACAATGCAGAGAAAGGTAACAAAGTGTGAAACAGATCATAAATCATTTAAAGAGAGTTAAAAAGAGACTTAAGACAAAAGCCTTCAGGAAAGGAGGAGGGGAGGGGGGGAAATGTGGAAAAGCAAAATGGGCACCAAAAATTATTTTACATAAGAATGAAATGATGGCCTTTTCACCTATCATCGTTCACATTGGTTTGCCTCTCTCAGCCTCTGGAGCCTAGAACAATTCAGTCAGTGTGCAGAGTGCTGTGTGAGGAACCTTTTATTTTATTTTTACCCAGGGCACGATACCCTTGGGAGGAATGACAAAAACAAGTAAGAATAGAGCGAAAGGGAAAGCAATAGTCACTACTGGTTTAGGATAATAAAACCAAGCAGCAAATGCAATATACCTAGAGATAGTCTTCAATTCAAAGTTCACAAGGAAGGCAAGTGCATTTTATTGGAAACTTTTACATTTCAAAATATGTTTTGCAATCTTTACACTCAGCCGTTTAAATATGGGCTTTGCAGATGCCTGGAAATGTAGTGAAGGAAAGGGGCACACTTCATTATATCTTGAAAATGTGAACGTACAAACAGTACTCTTCATGAAGGCAGAGAACAGAAGGTTGGATATTTATATGATCAGTTCTAAATCGTGATGTTTTACAGGCAAGCTCTGTTTTCAATTAAGTGGAGCTACAAGGGTGATTTAAACTTGTAACTAAAATCAGAAGTTGAACATCTGTGTTAGAATCCTCAACCCCCTATTCCAGAAAAAAATATTTAATCCTACATGACTAAGTGAAAGCATTTTAATACGAAATACAAATGATAACAATTAACAACTGTGGGCAGTCATTTAGAACTCTTTTCATAGAAAACAGAAGCAAAGACTGGAAGTGGGAACTAAGACAAAGAAAATGTAGTGAAGTCGCCACTAATTCAACTATGCCTGTGCACATGCCAGGTAGTTCTAACTGAGAACAATATAAAGCCTTTTGTTATCAAGTACTTTACAGACATAACACATACACTACATTACCAGATTCTGAAACACTAGTATTGGTCTGAAACCAAAGTATTGCTAAAAAACACAAAGCAAAAATGTGTAACAGTTTTTGGCAGGAGAAGAATAATAATAATATATCCAATTAACACTGTGGAAGGTATTTTAGGTAGACAGATTGACATTAGTAAACTAGAACTTGAAAATTACTTCACAGTTAAACATAAGCTTTGCTAAGCACATTAAGGAAAATAAAAAGAAAACTATTTTTTGGTGTGAAATAGACTCAGACTTGATCTGTGACTTCTGTTTGGAAGTGAAGTTAAGTACAACAGTAAGTAACACAGGCAGAGACTCAAATTTCCACTTTCTTGGTCAATTCTGCTAGTTTCTAAAGTCACCAAGAATTTTCCAGCAATTTATTCCCAGGCTGAAAGCAATAATCTAACTGCTTTTCTTCCAGGGTCTCAGATAAAAGACCACCAGAGACCAACATTCTCCAACATGTACAAGTTTGAAAACACTTTTTTTCATGAAAATATGGAATTTAACAGAAAAGGCAACACAAAGGAAATATCAGTAGAAAACACTTGGGCGATTTTCACTAGCCCTAGAAGTTCTTCCAGTTCTCCATTCCATCTCCTTTTTAGATAGGGAAATGAGCAGCGCTGATTCTTTCTTGCCGACCCTTTAAAGTCACATGTGGTTTGCAGTCTGCTATCGCAAGCTGGTCATTTGACCAGAACTATTTTTCATCTTTCACCCTGCCTCTGAGAGTGCAGTCTGAATTTCAGTTGCCACTCTGAGATTTATTAGGCTACATTTGTCCAGTCTGTATCTGACTAAGTGTCCAATGACAATGCTGCCACTCACAGCAGGGCCTCCTGTAACTGCACAGGAATATGAGTTCATACAGTTTTCATAAAGTTGTTGACTCACACAAAAAGTCTCATGCACTTAGCAACCAATTTTAATGTTTTTCTAGTGACTTTAGATTATTATTATTATTGAGTTTCAATAGAGTACTTTATTTCAGTTTTTCTCCATTTTTGTTGCCAGTAAATTGAACTCTTAAGTCTGTCAAAGGGTTGGAAAGGAGATGCAATTAGCCATTTTAAGTTTGTGTATGTTTCTAAAGTAGTTGTAAAAGGTCAGAAGAAAATACAATGCAAACATGCATGAGGAAAATAAATGATTAACGTACACCTTCCCCATCATTGCTAGCATTCCTTTTTGTTTTCCTCAGCATGCCTGATCCTCCATTTTCCATTTGCTCTAGTAGAAAACGTTGTCTTCTGTTGTGTTTGGGTAAAAAAACTTGGATCCAACTAACAGTTATCTCTTAGAATGTACAATATGCCACACAGATTGCCACCATAAAGGATACTGAGGAAGTAAGTTATAAAAATAATAGCAAAGGAAGAATGCAAACTTACAGTTTCAGCGAGGCAATTTGCCATAAAATCTATATTCAAAGTAAGATTTCTTCAGTTGTTATTTGTTTTTAGTTCTATATGATTTCAATTTTCCTTACCCAAATATGGCTTTAATAACTGTAACATTTACAAATGTTGTTAATTCCTAGTACAGCTAGAGGTACTGGTAAAAACACACCTTTTGGGATATTTTTCTAGTTGTTTAGTGACTGCTTTCATTTGTAGCAGCAGCAGATATGACCATAGAGATGCTGAGACTAATACAAATGCTAAATCAGGAAAATAATAATGATTATTCCTAAGGTTCTTTGTAGCATCTCACTCAGCACTTCAGTTTCTGGATGCAAAGTGGTTTAGTACAAGTGGAAAGATACAGAATGCCTTTTCATTTTTCCTCTGTCTCATAAATCAAAGACACTATAAAATTACAGCAGTAATAAAAATACTAATAATGCACTGTGAATCTCTTTAACCAATTATCCCATTTCCTCCCTGGCTATTAAGCTGCACTCAGAATTCTCAGAGAAAATGCACTTGCATTGTACAGTAAAAGGCAAGTTTAAATGCAATACATGACAGCTAGCATATTAATGTCACTTGTGATCAGCAACACGAATTGCTGATCTGAGAAATTCATGGACAGTCAAGAAATGAGCAAAATTATTCAACGGGGTAGACTTCTATGTCTTGAGGACTCAGTTAAGGTACATAAATGGAAGTTATAACAGTGACCCATGCTATAACATTGGTGTGCTTTGTGATTGCTATTAACAGGGGGTCAAAAATCTACAGTCTAGGATCCCAACACTTTTAAATGTTTAGGACATGATTTCTGGGTTCATTCCGGAAGAAACGAGTCTGTGTTCTTGTCTGGTCAGTTTTGCTTTAAAAAAAAGACACAAAAAAATCTCATAGTGAACTTTGCAGAGAAATTGTATGGACACCCAGAGTAGATCTACTTTTAGGGCTACTTTTTCTTTTGTAATATATCAATCATGAATGTAGAATGGTCAAGCTTTATTTTTTGAGTAGAACTTTGTATAAAGATTTGATCATTTGTCTGTGTCTGTAACCACCTATATTGCATGGCCGTGTTTTAGTTCCATGATTTCTATGCTTAGATGTTTGAAACTTTTCCACTAAATATGAGTAGTATGTATACATTTTCTATAACAAATCTTTTTTAAAATAAACACAAGAGGTAATGAGTGATGTGCAGGAAATACTTTTTCACACTTATAAATTTCTCTTTGTAAGAATGATTATAATATCATGTAACACGATCATATACAACACAACTCAGGATCTTAATGACTGTTTATCAGTGGTATTTTGCAATACTCAGAGAAACGCTTTTTAAGTCTTCTATGTAATTCCCTCTACAAAAAAAAACCTGGTTCTAATAAGGTCTACCAGACTTTGAAAATTGCTTCCAGGGAATTTGTATGATGAGTTCCATGTAAGTGCTGATAAATATTGTTACTCGATCAGAATCATGAAAGAGTGATTTTACGTTTGTCTTTCCCACAACTTGGAGGCCAGAGGATTCACATCCACTCTTCTCTAAAAGACTAGATGTGGGCAACAGCTACACTTCACACCTTCCCTGTGATAACTGATTCGCTGAGACACTAAATGCATGCACACACACGCACATATTTACTTTCTTTTTCCTACTCAAAATGGTGAGGGAATACTGGGCTTGGTATCAGAGCATGCAAAGACATTAAAAAGAACATGCTAGAACAGTGTTGGAGATGTTCTGTGTAGACAGAGACATACCTACCACACTGACTCTCTGAAGTGGGCCTGGGAGGTCTGACCCTGAAGAAACTTAGGATCTAAGTCACTTGACAATATGCTTCATTCACAGGGAAAACTACCGGAGGAATCCTTAAACTCAAAGTGTTTGCTGGAATTCACTATTATTTTTCAGAAATACAATTAACTCAGTTTCAAACATTTAGATGTTTACTGTAGCTGAGTTACGAAGCTACTTAGATTCTAGGCCGAAATTCTATTAGTACAAGATTGACATAGGCACCGCAATAGCAGAGTGACAGAACAGTGTAAGGAATTGACACATCATGCTGTCAGCATGACTGAGAAAATCCATTGCCATTATTATGGATTTTAATACTGTATCAACAAAGAGTTAACATCTAAAAGAAATGTTTATCAGGGTATAAATTGAGTTTTATTTTGGCCCAGCTTTTCAGTTCACATTAATTAAAAAAAATAAAAAGAAATCTTTGAGTGCAGTATGATTTCTGTTCTCCTGACAAATTAATTTCTGAGCTCTAAGTAAAGCTTTCTCTGTAGTCTATATTGCACATCTTTCTGAGAGTGTGCACTGGCTGCTTTTTTAATGTCCATAACTAATTTTCTGATGGGACCCGTGTTTTCATGTGTGTAGGGAGAATGTTTGTTTGTCCATGTGTCTCCAAGAAAGGAAAAGACTCAGAGTACAAGAAAGATCTGCAGTACTTTGTGTTTCTGTAACAGAGAACACAGAGTGCTGGATAAAGCGTCAAATCTTCAAATACAAGGAAAGCCCAATACACTTCAGGGGAGCTCATGACAGACATGCCTGTGGGACTGAGATCACAGTTTTACTCTTGTAATTACAGCAAGCAGGAACTGTTTTGGGAAATAAGCCCAAATGCATGCACCAGAGGACGTGGTGTTCCTAACTACTTTGCCAAATATTTTTTCTCTTCCTTTATTATTAAGTGGGTGAAACTCTTTTCATCTGTGCTTGTTCCAAAACTTTATTGTTGGCATTGGAAGATGCTGAACCAGATCTCAAGTAATTTTTTTTTTTTCCGGAAAGCATAGCATAGTTTTCTTTTTTCCTTTCAAATATTTTCAGGCTTACGATGCATGCTTGACTGGCTATTTTCAGTAAAGTCATGACTTTTTCACCAGTGCAGGAGGCAGTCAAGACCTCCACACCGTTAACTTCTCTTCCTAAAACTCTGTTAGCAATGTGAGGATGGTATACTCCTAATTTATTATTTTTTCATACCCTAGGATGGTATCATTACACCTGTATCCAGTCTGTGTTACACCTCTAAAGCAGCTGATGAAAGCTTCACCTGTTCTTCTGCAGAACCCTCTAACTGTACATTTAATCGTAATTGCAGTTACTGTATAAAATTTCATAGACCCTGTGGATTAAGTCTAGTTATTAATTTGCGTAGTTTTATGAAACATATATTGGATTTGTGTTCTTTAGTGTCTTAGCATATTCCTGACAGTGGTAGCATAATTTGAAAATAACAACAAGGGACTTGGAAGCTTTATGAGGAATTATAAAACTATTCCTCAGTGGAATATTATAGGAACATACCTTTTCAATATGGTTGCGATGTGACATTTTAGAAGTATACGCTACATCGTTAATGTGTGAAAGACTATCCACGTCTGTTTCTTCTGCATGAAGCCCTTACATGTACGCAGTTTCTTCTGTGCTTCCGATTTTGATAATTGTTCAGGGGAGAGTCGGGAGGGCACATTGGTCTTTTATTAGCAATCAAAATCAGTGCAAACCACAGACTTCCTTGGTAACACTTCGCTACTTCTATGTTGCAACACAGAAAGTCAAACCTTATGTACAGTGTGTATAGCTTAATACCTAAAAAACCCTGCAATGTTAAATTTTCCCCTTGCTGTGAATCTCTGCAATGTTTTTATATTATAAATATGTGTTAATTAATTTTATAATTGCATTGCCCAACAGTGAAAGAACATGCTAAAACCTGCAAATTCACAATTACATAATTGAAGTTAGTTTTGTGCAGCTGTAAATAAAAATAAAAATAGCTGCAAAGTGACAATAAAAATTTAGCAGACTGAAATGTTTCTTGGGGTCTCCTATTTGCACTATGGAATGCTTTTGATAGTTCTAGAGTATCATTTCTATTGTTTTATCTGACATATATAGAATTATCTCCTTTCCTCAAAAGTTGTGAAAGTTGTATTACGCAAGGCTTCATGCTCCTGTGAATGAAAAGACCTGGAGTTCCCAGTGGACACTTAGTTGAACATGAGCCAGCAAAGCACCCTTGCAGCAAAGCAGCCTAACAGCTTCCTGGGCTGCAGTAGGCAGAGCATCAGGAGCAGGGAAGTGATCCTTCCACGGTACAAGACAGACATAGACCTGCCAGAATGACTTCAGTGAGGGACGCAAAAGTCAATAAGAGCTTGAAGCATGTCTCAGATGAGGGCAGGCTGGGAAAACTGGGACCATTCAGCCTGGACAGGGTCAGACCATGTTGCTGCCTACACACCCGTATTGTGAAAGTGCAGAGCAGACTATTGGACTCACCTCAGAGATGCACAGGAACAGGAGAAGAGACAATAGACACAAGCTGGAATGAGGAAATCTGGATATTTAAAATTTTTGTTTCACCAAAGCTATGGTCAAAAGTGTTGCCCATCGAGATTGTGGAGTCTCCACTCCTAGAGGTATTCAAAACTGGAGAACAGAAGGCTCAGAGCATCTTAATCTAACTCTGAAGTTGGACCTTTGTTTTGTGAGGTGGTTAGACCGTATGACTAGCAGAGGTTCTTCCTAAAGTAAATTCCTGCAAAAATCTGTGATGTTAACATCTTACAATGGAAGTTAAGAAAGAAAAATTCCAGTTTTGAGCTAGGACTGAATCTATGAGCACAGAAACAATACCACATGACATACTTGGCCTGCATGACAAAAGATCCTTTTGTCTTAAGCATTTCTCAAACTACCTACGTTCTAACCTTGCGCTGAAAAAAGATAAACAAGAAAGAAAGAAAATTCGCTGCTAACTGGAAAGTCTTAGAGTGACAATGTCAAGAAATTACAAAATTATGATGTGTAAAAGTCGTGGTTGCTCCTAAAACCTTAGTTCCTTGCATCTTTAAATCTTCCGAGCATTCGTTACTTGCGTTGTTCAAAAGTGGCTCAGACTGGGAAACACAAGTTCCTTTACTTGGTGCTCATCACTCAGCCAGAGTCTCTGTTAACCCTCCCATCAGCTTCAGTTGCATAATTTTTCACAGGATCCCTGACTTTTTCAGTATCCAGGATGGACATTGTTCATCACATCAGTCTTTGGCTTCACTTTTATCTTTATGGAGAATATTGTGCCGCCGTTCACTGTACTTTATCTTGCTCAGAAAGAGTACAATCCCCCAAAAGAACAGGAGCTATTGTGTTAAATTGTACCTGCTGTATATCATTGCATTTATTGTAATTTTATTTAATAGATTTTGTGCCATAATGAGGGTATTTTATAACTCAGCTTTTATCATTTTAAATCCCGACACTTTACACATTAGTGTGCAAAAGTACACACTTCTATAGTGTGAGTGTATATGTAAGCTTGTATGTAGCAGACACATGTACACAAACTCATACTGGAGTTAAATATTACCATCTTAGACAGCAGTTGATAGAGTAGACATCAGCTCTCCAACAGTAGACATCAGCTTCCCTTAAAGTCTTTTATATCCAGCTGTTGAAAGGGCTGCACTTCAGTTTAATTAATGTTGCACAAGTAATGACAAATTTTGAAGTGTCCCTTGCAGTAAAAAGATATTTCTAGTGTTGCTACTGACGTGTTATAATACAACCAGGAGAACCGCTGCACTTAAATTCCAAAGTTCTCAGAGAAGTATGCAAATCATATTGTTGACACAGCATGTTCCTCTGCACATTCCATTACTTATAGCTCCCGTAACATGAATCAGTTGTTTGTTTCACACAGGTTTTGTTTACACCAGTGATATCCTTTCATCTTTTCAATGAGGCAGTTAATATAAACCATACAAAATATGCCCAGGTTACAAACTGGAATGTCCTCTCCATACCCTCCAAAATGCTGTTATTTGTTTTCTTTTTAGAATTTGCTGTTTGAGGATTTGAATGCCTTCAGTTACCTGTGAATATTAGGTTGCGACAATACACAGAGTGGATCATTTTCTGTGTCTGTAATTCCAGCAGCCATGCATGTTAGGAACTCATTTGGCATAAACAAGCCATAAATTCACCTAGCTTTAAGACTACTTTTGAAAGTCACAGGGAGGATTTAGGAATCAAATGATTCTTCAGGAGACAAGGACAAATAGAAAATAACTGAATCAGG
This sequence comes from Thinocorus orbignyianus, assembly GCA_013400375.1. NCBI lineage: Eukaryota > Metazoa > Chordata > Aves > Ciconiiformes > Thinocoridae > Thinocorus > Thinocorus orbignyianus. The sequence continues at coordinate 820,559 of VXBW01006622.1, read as the reverse complement.
TTTTGTAGTTCTTGGGTGTTATACACAGCACATATTATCTTGGCAATCATATAGCAACACATTACTATTCTAAATATTCAGCTCTCCTTAGTGGTAAAGGGGCATTGTGATAAATTGCAGTAGATGTCTAAGACTTTCTATATGCAAAGAATACACCATTACTCAAATTCAGATAATTCAGCTGAAGATGGTTGTACTTGTATAATTCATTTGGCAGCTAAAAAAAATGAAACTTTGCTATACTAGAATCCAATAAGATTTTTTTTTTAAATGTTTTGACCCACTTGCATGCCTAATCTTAGTTAATTAAATAAATACTTACCAGAATTTAACAAGGAATATGTTGGAAATTAATCTGTCATGTAGGTGATCTGTGACCACTGAAACTGGATTAAGGGTTTAGAGAAAAAAAGACTAAATTAGCAGAATTAAGATGAGAATGTACCATAAGATTTTAAAACTGCCAAATTTCATGGGATACTTAATAAAATGAGATTTAAACCAAAAATAAAACAAAACCCTCATGTCTTCAATTAATATATAAAAGAGGTAGATTTTTATTTTTTTTTGTAAAAAAAAATGGTAGGCCATTTGTTCTTTGGGCTTTTTTTTTTGTTTGTTTTCTTTTGTTTTGTTTTGTCTTGATAATCTACTGAAGGATTTAAGGATTATGTCTGATAAAAATTGCCCTAAATAATTCATTCTGGAATGGTCCCAAGTACTCTCACTGGTATGCCAGATCAGGTCCATTAAGAAGTGAAATGTGACCATCTCCAAATGTATTCTGCTTTACTGACACGAAAACATTTTATGAAGAGGTAGCTGAATATAAAAAAGGCTCTTCTTCTCTTTGATGAGATCTCAAGTAAAAGCTATATACAAAATCAACTGGGTGTGTGGGATTTTTTCATAAGCTGTTTCACTCAGATAAGTTTCATTTCACATGGTGAAAGCAGAAGGGAATCTGTAAGCAATGTATTCTGGCTTACTCTAGTACAGAATTTTCATTTTCGCTGCTTAACATGAATATTATACAGTAGCAGACTGTACACCCACAGAAGTCCCATCTTCCTTTTAAACTCTCAAAATAGGAGTTAATTAGCAGGTCAAACTCCAGACAGTTTTCAAATAGACCCCTGCTCAAATGTAATTCCAAATGCTGGATTTGCCTGTGTCATTCTTCTGTTGAGCTTTGGGATCCCAGCCAGCAGGAACAAATTTCCACTGGTGATTACCAGCCATGATTTCATTGCCATTGCAGGACTACGGTCATTTCTGTCTGAGGCAAATTTCCAATGTAAACCAGTCCAATATTCCATGAACCTATTGCTACATTCAAACGTGAGTTTACTTGCTTTTTTTTTTTTTACAATTTTCTGTCTGTACCTTTTATTTCAGTCTTTATTCTTGACTTTTAAATTGAATATATCACCTTTTAGATCTTACTAGCATCTATAATTAACATAAATAAAGAAGCTCTGGTTTTGTATTTGTTTCAAATTAATAACAAATTGTTCCACATTTTCATTATTTATTTATTTAATAAAGATTTAATTGAATTGATACCGGCATTAAAATGACATTTCTAAGTCTGAATAAAAAAAGTGCTCAGTGCCAGATGTATTCAAAAGTTGTTACTTTGTCATTGCATTTCATAGAATCATAGAATTTTACAATGGTTAGAGTTGAAAGGGATCTTAAAAATCATCACATTCCAACCCCTCTGCCACGGGCAGGGAAACCTTCCACTAGACCAGGTTGCTCAAAGCCCCACCCAGCTTGGACTTGAACACCTCAAGGGATGAGGCATCCGCAACTTCTCTGGGCAATCTCTTCCGGTGTATCACCACCCGCACAGTAAAGAATTTCTAGTATCTAATCTCGATCCCCCTTCTTTCAACTTAAAACCATTACTCCTCTACCTATTGCTACACTCCCTGATCAAGAGTCCCTGCCCATCTCTCTTGTAGGCCCCCTTCAGATACTGGAAGGCTGCTACAATATGACCCCAGAGCCTTCTCTTCTCTAGGCTGACCAACCCCAACTCTCTCAGCCTGTCTTCATAGGAGAGGTGCTCCAGCCCTCTGATCGTCTTCATGCCCTCTGCTAGACATGTTCCAATGGGTCCATATCCTTCCTGTGTTGAGGACTTCAAAGCTGGGCATAGCACTCTGGGTGGGGTCTCACAAGAACAGAGTAGAGGGGCAGAATCATGTCCCACGACCTGCTGGCCATGCTTCTTTTGATGTAGCCCAGGATGCGGTTGGCTTTTTGGGCTGCCAGTGCACATTGCTGGCTTGTGTTGAGCTTCTCGTTCACCAGCACTCTCAAGTCTNTTGCCACTCAGCTTAATGTCATCAGCAAACTTGCTGAGGCTGTACTTAGTCCCATTATCTATGTCTCCAACATAGTTGTTAAACAACATTGGCCCCAGTACTGACCCCTGAGGAACACCACTTGTCACTGGCTTCCACTGGGATATTGAGCAATCGACTGCAACCTTTTAAGTGCTATCATCTAGCCAGTTTCTGATCCACCAAATGGTCCATCCATCAAATGCACATCTCTCCATTTTAGAGGCCAGGATTTCATGGGGGACACTGTCAAATGCTTTGCATAAATCCAAGTGGATGACTTATTTGTCTTCCAATTCACTCTACAACATGTTCAGTGTTTGGATTAGTGTGTGGACTCAACTAAGACCTAACTAGTAGCTCAACTTTAATAGAGGAAGATGGTCTTATGGTCTAAGCAAAAACAATGAAAAAAATCTTCAATGAGTTCACATCATACATGAGGATGTCTTGCCACAGTAAACAGTTGGTTATTGTTCTTCAAGAAACCACAAAAGCAGAACTGATAGGAACTTTTTATTAGCTCGGAGCTCTTTAAAGTGTAACTATGGTGATATGAGCATATTCAGTTTCCATTGTGTAAGGTTATGAGCGCAAATTCTTATTTACTCCCATTTTCCACATCCGGAATTGTTGCGATTTTGTGAGGTAGCCATGCTCAGTCAATTTATCTGCAGATATACATAATTAATTTCTTGCTTTCATGCAACAACCCATAGAATTTTCCAGTAATTAAATACATTTCTTTTTATTCCCTCTAAAAAATTTTCCACTGACAAATTCTGATTGTCACTGGGCTCTGATTTGGGACTCCAGTAGCTGCTGCCAGAAATCCATAGACAAAATGAACTCGTGAAATCTAAAACTTATTAGGCAAAATGTCTGAAGTTTGGCGTGTTTTTGCCAGAATTGAGGGGGATTCTTGAGAACCTTGACAGATGCTGGTTGCTCTTTCTGCTTTCAGTTCATTACAAACAGTAGTAATGAAGTGGCTTTACCAGCCATTCAAGAACGGCAACATTGCTGTACATCTGAAGATACAGGAAAAGTGCCAGTTCTTGCATGTGAGATCTTGGGGTTTGGTCTGAGAAGTAATTTTCTGAAATCCATAAACCTTTTTTTCTTTTTTTTTTTTTCCTCCTTTTTCTTTTTTTTCCCTCCACCAACTAGTTATCATACGGAAGCTGAAAACAACCATTTCATAATTAGGTGTTCAGATATATAGAGAACTAATGTTCTCAGGGTAGTTATTTCCAGAGTCTGATCTTTCAACCACTTTTCTTGTTTTGTATACTGACAAGCTGAAAGAAAAAAAATGGGATATATTTTCATAGACACTTGTTAATCAGTTCCTATAAATAAACTATTGACCAGTGCATAAATTGGTAATGATGGGGGGGAAATAAATAAATAAATGCTGGGCTAGGAAGCATACTAAAACACATAGGTCAGAAATGAAGCACAATGTTTTATATTTATCTAAAGCTGTATGTTATTACTCCAGAAGAGCAAAAAAGAACAAGTGACAATCTTTTTTATTTAAATAAAACCAGAATAACTGAAAGATATAAAACTCTCTATCTTCTCTTCTCCTCCCTAATAATGAACCGCATTGAAGCATATGTATCTTAACACCTAGTAGAGGGTATTTAGAACAAATGATGAAATGACAGAGTTAATGCCCCTTAACATGAAATTCAATTGCAACTGATACAGAGTGTGAAATTTCCATTGAAACTTCATTGCAATCATTGTTTTCTTGGACAGAATGCAATTTCAGTATGACAACAATACATTATGGCACTGAAAAAAATGAGGTTTTAAGACTTTCACTGTACTTATCATGTCTTCAGCTAAAATGAGAATATTTAAAAGTAAGATTACTTTTAATATAAATTCAAAAATAATTTCAAAAGAAAATAAATAATAAATAGTCCAAAGTATGCTATTTAGCTAAGTACTGAAGATATTTTTAATGTCCATGAACTATTAACACAGACAATTTTTCTAAGAGCACTTAGTTAAATGTAGACTTTACATAAGTAAAAGTAAACTATCTCTTTAGAGTACAGATTTTATATTCTCCTTTTCCTGCATTACAAGAAATTTGGAATTTTTGCATATCTTGTTTTTCAAGAAGGTAGTTGGTTTTATTATGAATTTGAAGCAAATTGAACAGGGTATTTGAAAGATACAGAATTCATTCTGTGTCATGAATTATTGATTTCTTTAATTTTTTTTTTTCCAACTTTTATTTGGGTTTGACACACTGCTGACCAAACCCAATATTCAGAAAGTAGAACAGCACAATTTCCACTAACTTCAGGGACCTCTGGATCATGCAAGGTCTAACTTAAATCCTCCTGGCACAGAAGCTGCAGCTGTACTCTAATGTTTGCGACAGTTAAAATATGTACTTAAGTTTTCAGTTGAGTAAGGGTATTTACTAACTCTATCACTTTTCAGAGTATGTTGCAAAATTGGCATGGGGGATTCTGAAGGGTGATTAGAAGTATAAGTTTGTGAAGTTCGTAGTTCTGTTTACTTTTGAGAAGTTTAGGTAGTTTATAAAACTTTTCAGCAACCTGGATATAAAACCTTTCAGCAATCAAGCCACATGAGGGTAAGAAAAATCTCTTTTGCCTTGCAATCCCTTACAGGAACTTCTGTTTTTCCAAATAACATTCTGGGACATTCAGAGATACATTGTCACTTTGAAATATCTGCATTCAAGCTGGAAATTTTGGGGTCCAGAACAGTTCAACGATTTGGTTCTTGCTGATGAGAAGTTGTTTCATTAAATAAATGACTTTTCATGGTACATATAATTGTGACACATCAATACTATATTTTACTCTCTTCCTATGTGCATGACTTGGCTAAAAGAATGACCAGACCTGAGATTTGTTGATATAATTTATAATATTTTTGTTGATTTATAAAGATGTCTTTTGATGAAGATTTCTTAAGATTACCATTATCTTGGTCATCTTTAGACTCTAGATATATAGAGTTTGATCCTATCAGCAAACTGATATAATGGGGCTAAGGGAAACTAGAGTGAGATGATGTAGATGGTGTGATTTCTATTTAAATTCACCACTCTGGTTTCTAAGATGAGGACAAAAAAGCCTGGCACATTCCCTTAAAACAACTACCTTCTCTAGAAGAGCTGTCTGTGTTGAAGACTACGGTGGGCTACCAGGTCTCTAACTAAGCCTCTTTCAAAAGTGCTATTCCTCTGATAAACATTAAGCAGCTGTATCTGGTTTATTTTGGAATTTTGTTCACTGGTACCACTATGTCCTAGTTTTAAATAGTGGTATACTTGTCAGACATCCTACACTGGAAGGTGACTTTCACAACAGCAGCTGGGGTAACGAAACTTTCTGCATTTGGCTTAAGATTCATAACGGTAAGTTCCCCTAGCACATCTAGGGGGACAACGACCTCACAGAGATGAGGGCATAGCATTGTCAAGGTCTGAGATGATTATGAAACAATTATAGTTGTAATTACCCAGACAGTCATTCAATGTCACACTTCTCTTTGCAGGAGATTCCCAGTCTTTCTGACTTCAACGGTGCAGAAAGATGCTGATATTTCCTAATATTTGCAAGCTTAAAGGCTCTCATTGTATTTTATAGTCCAGATATGTGAGGTTACTTTGCCATTAAGATTCAGCCACCTTCATGAATAACTCCATGGAAGTCACCAGTATCTTTTTGAAGAGGACTTTCAACAACACAAAATGTAAGATTTCTTCCTTAGGCACATAGCTGACAAACATTGCAGAAAGGAAAAATGCAGTGTGTCCAGTTTCAAATAGCGTAAAAATCAAAGGCTGTCTTGCAAATCTCCTGTAATGTCTTTTCCACTGTACCAGATTTATCTACAAAACCACTGGTAGGAATCTATCATTGATCATGAAAGCTGTAATTAAGCGGTGTCTTCTCACTTCATTTTTTTTAAAAGGCTGCAGAGTGTGAATCTATGTTACATTTATTGCCACTCATTCATTTCCTATACTGAAAGCTGTGTCTGGGAGGCTTTCCAGGGAAAGGGCAAGGGCATTCTCAGACCACTTCCACTGCGGCGTGTGTGTGTAGTGGAAAGGGAAGATAATTGCACAGCTATAAATGAAGGTTTGTAGTGAAAGGTTCACAGTGAACTATTTTGCAAAAGCAGAGCCTTGCCAGGTACAAAGAAGCTCAAACGATGATGACAGCAAAAAGTTGTGAATGAATAAAAGAAAGGGAGGTAAAAATAAAATAACACATTATATCCCTTAAATAAATAAGGCATCATTTAATTTTTAAGCTAGATGCAAAGATTTTGTGTTCCAACTGCTTTTTTTACACTGCAAGATTGATGTCTTTGAGTTATAGCTTGAATATATAGAGAACCAGGTTCCGGAGAGATTTATATATACTTTACAAGAATGGAAATCCTTACTGCTGCAAATTGGCCAGACCTTAAGAAACTGTTGTGTTGTTTTTTTTTTTCCTTTGGCAAGCTTACCAGACATGTCAGAGGAGGAAGGAATGTATTAGCAAAGGAAGGGAGTGGGTGTGGTGCAAGAGAGTTCAAATCCAATAATTCTTTATTAGCACAAAGGCCATTAAAGAAATTCTTTCCTATAAATCCGCTAACTTAACCCCTCTGAAATGTTATCCTAGTTGCACAGCTGAGAACAACTAGCCAGCTATGCTAAATCATAACAGGGATGGGTGGCTTTATACAGCTGTGTCAATTTTCATTATAACACAGGAGGCTAAAGCTGCCATTACCACAGTTAAAACATTGGTTGTAAAATTAGCAAACTTGTCATTTATTCATTTTCTCCCCTATTATTAATATTTAATGGAAGACACTTGACTTTAAGACTTACAAAAAAATGAGCTGTTCTGAATGACACTCTCTCAGCTCTTTTCTTCTTAATTTAACTGCCTTTTTGCTCTTTAAGTTCACCACAAATGCTGAACTACATTAGGGATCTAGTGAAGAAGAATGCTTTTACTGGATTATCTCTAGATTTAAAGCAAGGTTCGAACAGAATTTATGTTCCCCAGAAGAGTAGTAATATGATATATTTTGAAGAATGGTACTTCTGTTGATCCAAAACACGCAAGAAAATTTAATGACCAGAAAATGCATATTTTCTGGTGTTTTTCTCTGTCTATCCCATGCTTTGTAAAGGGTCATCTGATGACCCACTTAGACGCCAATAGGTCTGTTATTTTTAAAGGGAGTTTATGCCTGGCAAACTGACTCAGAAAAATAACAGCTCTCAAGATTTTCTTTAGGGCCAGAAGAGAGTAAAGGTAGGTGAAGACCAAGATTTTAGTTGTAAGTTGGATGTTGCATGATCTGAAGATCAGGTAAGATGCAGGAGACAGAGATAGCAATAATACTAAATTGTGCCTGCAGTCCAGTTTCCACACACCTCTGGTCTTTAGTCTGGTTGCTCTGGACTGTGCCAAGATTCAGACAGGAAAATATCAAGGATTTTCTCTGGCTTTTAGTCTAATTTAGAGAGATTGGTTTATAATTTAGACATCTGCCATTTTTCTTCCTCATGTGGCTTCAACTTTCCCTAGTCTTAATGCTATTTTATTAATGGATCTAGCTGTATGTAAGCTGTGTATATAACCATGCAAATCCAGGAACTAAGCAGAAAAAGAATCCTAGAAGGTCAAAAATGTCTTTCTTCCTTTCCTCATTGTCTGGTGTCTGTGACCTTATACAACCAAATGCGCCTCTGTCACTCCCTGACCTCATTCTTACCTCTCCTCTCCTTTCACAAAGGATGATGTGTGGGATTACAGGTTTTGACTTTCCATGCCCTGCAGCAAAGAGAAGATCTTAACTGTACTGTTTTGCCCAGCTGCGTACAGGGCATAACAAACTGGCCCTTTCTGGTAAATAATGGAGCCTGAGTATGAACAGATAGAGCCCATCTATCTGTGATTTTGCATCATTACAAGTACTGGCTGACTTTTTTACTTATGGCCTTCCTTGCCTTCTGTCACTAGGTCCTTGTGAACGCATTTTAGTCCAGTATTTACTAATATCTTCATGACATCTTCTGGATAGAATGTTGTGCTGTTGTTGAAGCCAAGAAAGAAACTGTGGCTAAGATGATGTGTTGATGATGTTTTGGCTGCTTTTCAAAAAAGCACAGATGCTCTGAACACCTTTCTAGAATTCTTAATTACCTAACGTTCTTCCATTGAAATTTACAAAGAAAATGGAGAAATAATGCATAATGTCTTTTTCTAAATGAGTACAGTTTTATACTGCTGATGGTAAGCTTCTAACATTTTCTGCTTAGCAGTCTGGTGCATAGGCATCAAGATGTTCTCTAAACACTAAAATCCGTACCCCGATTGGCAAAATAAATGGTCTATAGACATCAGAACAACAAAATCCAACCAATCAAGCAACAACCAAAAAATCCCAAACCCTCCTGCCATGTCAGTTGTTTTGAATAAAGTGTTTAACAGAAGCAGAAGCCTTTTTTCAGTCTATTATACAAAATAAGGAGGGATCTCATGTCTGGAGTTTTCGGGGGGTTGCTTTTGTTTTTGTTTTGTTTTTAATGTATGTTTTACATCCAACAGGTGAAGAAACATGAATCTTTACTTTGTGAATCTGAAGGGAGTAGGGTCTTTTTAATTAAAACAAAACAAAACAAAACAAAACAAAAACTCTACTAGCTTTTTTTTAAAAAAAAATGTTGGAAGGCTGAAATAAATCTTATTTAGTAAAGCCTTAAGGAACCACAGAAACCATCCATCTTTTCTTTAACTGCTTGTCTGGTAATCGCCAAGTAAAAGTCTGTCTTTCACTTTAGATGGAAATGAAGTTGCAATTAGAAATCGTTTACTGCTGTCCTTAAAATAAACATGGGAAAATTAGCATAGGTAAAAATAAGAACTGATCCCAAATTGACCATAAAGTCAAACTGAACAGTTACTCCAAAGTGTCTTGTAATTTGAGAAGACACACTGAATTACAGGAAGGAAATTCTTGCTGTTATTCTGAAAAAAACCCAAAAGTTCTGAAAATCATCCTGAAAACAGCAGGGTTTTTTTGAGGTTTCCAAATAGAATCACAGGATTTGTTAAGCAAAAAAATGTTAACCTGCCTAATTTCACCTAACTCTGCAGATCCTCACTGTCTGGATGGTATGTTATTTCTTTAGTCTTTTTAACAGCAAGTCAGGGTCCCGAGGCTACTAATGGGCCCTAGTGGCTGGGTTCCCAGCTTGACTCCAGCTCTGCTGCAACCCCTCTCTTCCTGGCTATCCCTGGGTCATATCTGACATGGCTCCCCGTCCTGGGCTTTGACACATACCTGTCCACAAAGCCAAAGCAGGTGTTCTATCATTGTGTTCTGGTTGGTACCTAGTGCTTCCCACCTGTTTGCACGCTTTCTTTCCCAGTAATTCCCCCTCAGGACTCATGTTGTCAGCCTCTTCCCTGAGGTATGAATAGCCTTCAGAAATAAATCTAATTGCACTGCAACTCCTGGTCTGTGTCCGGCGTAAAGTGATGTCCGAGAGGGAGCAGGGTAGAGAGGGAAAAGGAGGACTCGCTTCTGCATGGAACGAGACAGCATGGGAATGTGATGGGGTTCAACTACCTTCTGTAGTCATCCTCACAATTCCCTCCTTGAGGAGGCAGCTCCTGTTCGCAGGGTGCCTGGTCAGCATCTGTGCAGGAGGGGGAACAGCCTGTATCTGAGCAGCCCTTTTCCAGCCCTTTCTGGCTGAAAACATGCTACAACTCCCCACTCACTATTAGCCTCAAGAACGGATTCCACACCAGAGGAGAGAAAAAGGTCTGTAGCTTAGTTTAGTTGTCTGTTTCACTGGTAACAGCCCTGGTCAGTGGAGGGATGTTTCACATGGAAGTAGCTTCTTACGGTGTTTATCAACATGAATGCAGGTCTTGCTTTACCTTGTCCGTGGTAACCTTCTTCCTAGCTAAGAGATCTCTATTGTTCTTCTTCTAAAATCAGATCAGACCTCAAGAATGCTGCTTCCATGGCTTATTGTCAGACAGTTTTTAATTTTTAGTCCTTTTAAAAGCCTTTCAACACCAAATCTGCCCGTGCCCATTTAATTTATGGTTTTGTGCTCTCGGGGATTATTATTATCTTAAACGAGGATCCTTTTTTGTTTATTCACTTTCTTTCATTTTCACTCTGATCTTACTTCAGGACTAATCATTGTAGTACAGGCACCAGGTCATAGCTCTTTAAGAAGCAACGGCTGGTGGCTTTCAGAGTTATAGCCACGCTTAGAAATGTGAATATGGAATGGTGAAGCACAAGTGGAGACTCTGTGGCTGCCTGAACAATAATGGTGTAGACTGTAACAAAGACTATTGGCTGCTACTTCGATCAATTGTAGCTGAACACCAAAGAAACCCAACTCCTCATGGGTATGTGTAGCTAAGGAAAACTTGGCTGAGCAGTTTAACTCAAGTAATCTTTCCTTCTTTCTTTTATCCTAGTTTCTTATTTATTTTCTGGCAGGCATCAGCACTCCTGGGAAAACATTCCTTGTATGTAATAAAAATAAGATTACTTTCATGTAGCTCTTGATTGCCAATGTTTTTCCAGCTTTCAAAGAGCCTTACTTCCATACCCTTTGCAGAGGAGTGTGTTATTGTTATGTGGTTTGGTTTAACTTCATGATTTGTAGTAAATATGTTCAGTGTTTCCTTTGTTAAAGGAAATAAAATAAGTGCATGTCATTAAGCTACAACATTTCCCAGTTGCCAGTAAAACCTATGCAAAACATCTTAAGCCTCAAGAAAGACATGGCATCAGAATTACTTGACCTTGTAGATTCTTTAACATACAAAGAAACACAAGGATGCTAGGATTTTACTCCTGAAAGATTCTTAAGAGAGCATGATACACAACTCTGGAACAATTTATGTTGGTAAACGTTTAATTAATGTAAAAAGTTAACTGAAATTTACCTCTGTAGGAATCATACAATTAGTTCTCTATTACAGAACTGGATACACAAAAGTGATAATATGCACAGCTAGTTTCATAAATCAAAGGCTTAATTTATTGCACAATTGCTGGGAATAATTTTTCTGATTTTCAATATTTTTATCTCTTTTACAGTACTCAGAAGGCAGTAAGCATGTAGTAAAGATGCCTTGAAACAAATGACAGAAAAGATTTAGGAGAGCGGAATAAAAGTTTGTGAACTCTCTAGGTGGTCACGAGGAAAAAGCAATTGTGTATGTCAGCCTCTAAAGTTTTCTAAAATGCAGCTGGCACAATATTATATTGCTTACTCTTCGAAAATATATGTTTTTATACTGTAGGACATAGGTAGCTGGTAACAAATAGCAAAATCATCAGCCACAAATGGTCTCATGTAAATCACATGGCAAACTCCCGTAAACGCTATAAACTGCCAAAGGAACCTAAGGCAAAGTAATCGTTTGCATTCCCAAATCTCGACACCATCAAGATCTATCTCCAAGTCTAAGTAATTTCATCTTTAGTGTTCTGTAAACCTCTCCAAAAACCTTTATGATGATTCTTAATCTCTGATGAAATATTTGTTACTTTCCTGTCTGATTTGCATTTCAGCACAAACCATGTAGGCATCTTTGTTTTCTTCTCAACCTTGAACCTTTCTTCTTCATCATATTGAAGTTAGAAAAAAACAAGTACAATTTTTTTTCTGCAATTTTGCTTTTTTCTGTCCTGAATTTCTTCGGTCTCACCTCATACTCACGCTTATCTGAGTGGGTAATTATTAGGTTTTTTATATGCCTCTAAATAGTTTATGATTTCTTTTCAAGTAAATTACAACTCTTGTATTGCAATTCTTCAGCACTTCTTTAGTTATTAAAACAAGACAGTATCTTAAAATTCTAAGACAATTCTATTTTGTATTGAAAAATAGTGTGGTTTGTACTCTCAAATTTCTCAGTCCCGTAGGATGTGGCTCCTACTATTATAAATGGTTTTATGGTAGGTCTAAGTCAGAAAAAACCCCACCCAGCAATGCCTACACTGGGCTTTCAGCTTAATTTTGATGTTAGGGTCTCTTTATACTATATTCAGTCTCACAAATAAGATCTAGATGTAGGGCAAAGTACATACCTTTCCCTTGGCAGAAAGTTTATCTGAGGGATGGAAGAAAAGGTGGATAAAATCCTTACGTCACACCTTTGATTCCAAGATAAAGAAATGACCTCCTGGTTGTGTAGTATATACAGCCATATTTTGACTTTGTCAGCTTTTTTCATGTTAGTCATACTTTAGGGGCCAGAACAATCTATTAAATTAATACTAAAACTTCATTTTGGATAGCTAAAGAAAAACACCACAAACTTATTTATTTTAAACTTTAATAAGACCCTGAACTCTTATGGTATGAGGTAGAACAACATTCTTTATACGGAGAGGTCTTTCCAGTGAACAGCATATTTCTAAGCAGATAAGTTTTAGGAGTCTGTGAGCTTCAGAAAGTCTCAAACTATCTATAAGGACACTGGGATGAAAATTCAATCGAGCCTTGGGAACTGAATTTATCAGTAGTTCCATGCAGACTCTTCTAGCTGGCCTAGAGGGGGAGGGGAGGGGAGGGGCCCAGGAAGACATGCGGCTGACTCAATATGAGTGATAAAGCAAGCTCCAGTGTTTATTCAGATAGCTCAGATATTTATACACTTATTGTAATTATGCCTACTTGTCACACACTAATTGGCTAGGCTTCTAAAGATTACATGTTCATACACCTCCTACTTGCAGTTTCTGCTTCAAGGTTCTCCAACATTCCGGAAGGACACTCTCCCTCTCTCCTTGCTTATCATTCTCGCAGGGTCTGTGTGACCTTGGCTCTTCTTCCTTCTCAGCGTAACTTGCAGTTCTCACTGAGGCCTACTGTGGCTAAAATCCTACTTATGCTAAACACTTAAGGCTAACAAGAGGATTGCTTGTACAATGCTTCCGTGGATCCATGGCCCTGCTCCCGCAGCCATTCTGCAACACCTACTTTCCCTTTTCTCCTTTTACATCCTTTACACTCTTACCCGGTAGTCCACAGCACAATTTGTTTTATTCTAAAGTAGGTCTATGAAATAATTTCGATAAATCATGTTCTAAAGGAAATCTCTTCATAAGAAAAGCCTCAAGACTGATGTGGTCAGCTGCAGATACATATATACATTACTCAGGTTGTAAGGTTTTCTGTCAGTGGATCTCTCCTCCCTGCCTGCCTGCCTCCACTGAAGCTGTCTTGTGGCCTGTGCTAAATGAAGACAAACAATCAAATCATTATTCTTTTCATAGCATCTCTCTCACTGGACATTTTTATGGATACTAAATGAATATGTGCCATGAGTTAGTGCAAGTAGATTTGGCCCTTCTATGATGGAAGAAGCATTTGTGGAAGATCCTCCAGTCCTTCATTACATCATTTTACCCTGTGAAAGTATTCACAGTTTTTTTCAAACAGGTCAGATATACAAGACCTATTTGTAGCATCACGACGTTTCCATGATGACATCACACAATAAAACAATTATTTTCAAATATTAAGATCTTTGATTTGGTTTATTTAAATTTCCAGCGTTTGTCTTAGTTTTCACAGGGCAGGTGGTAATAAAAGATGAGGAAGTTGTGTTTTTCAAAAAAAATATTATTGTTTAAAAAATGTGGATATAGATTAATTTTTCAGTCTGTTGATATTAGTAGTAGATTAAGAAATAAAATTGTTACCAAATTCTGTTGGACTAGTTTTTCACGAGGGGGAAATAGGAGAGTAAAGGATGTTTTACATAATCATAAATGTTCTGCACATAAAATATATAAAAAGTATATTTAAAACTTTTTTAAGGCTGAAACGGCAAGACTCAGAATGAGGATAAACCACAGCAAAGGCTGTCTGCAAATTTTTCTCTTCTTTTCATGAACTGTGCCCAAATTATTAACTATCTGTTCATATAATTTTTTATACTGTCTCAACCTTATTCAACCCATATGAAGAAAGGCGTTTTATTACTCGTTGCATCATACCATTCCCTCTATACTTAAAACTATCAAAACCTGCACAGAAGAGCTAGTTATTCATTTCCTTCTTGTGCTCTGACACATTACACTTCACTATAGCATTTGATCATTCTTAATGGACCTCAGAAGTGCAGATGCGGCAGAAAAAGCCAAGGACAGAAACAGCTGACTGAGTTACTGCATGAAAACACATGGTCACAAAGGGATTCCACTGGCAAGTTAGGACACCAAACTGTAAGTTTCTAAAGAGAAGTGGATTGAAGGTCCCACTATATGGAGATTTGTTTAACACAGTTGGTGGAACACAGATAACCTCACTTTAAAGTAGATATTCAGAATTTAGCTTAGATGCCTAACCATACAGCTTCGATGCCACCAAAAGTCTCTTATCCCAACAGCTCTCCATCAGTTCCTTTAACCTGATTGACAGGCATTGGTCCTGAGGGACTTGGCTAGAACAGGGAATTTCACATGGTAATCAATACCTGTCTATAGGCAAGCTGAACAAGAAAAGTCATGCCTGTCATTGGTTAACTGCATCATTCTCTAAAGTCAGCTGTTAAGCAAATCCTCTTCAATTGTAAGGGGAGCTTTAACAGATGGCTCATGCAGCCAACTAAAAGTAGCTGTCTTATTCAATGGGATGCTGAATCCTGCACTGTGTGATATCTAAAAATCATGAGAACTGATTGTGTGGTTGGCAAATGTACTGCTAACGAATTGTCAGCCAAACTTCCAGTAAAAGCTGCTGTTTGACTGTATTCTCAGACCCACAGACTGAAATCTTTCCAGTTCTTCAGTGTGAATGCTCATCACTGACTTGGGTTTGTGCACAAGTCTGGTTACGTTACTTAGCAGTGTGTAATATTGTGTAAGTTCACACTATCACTGAGTTTAGTTGTGCTCGTGAGCATATGCATCTCAGGCGCTCAACCTTATGCTGGACACATGCAAAAAGAGTAACATCTACTATCCTACCTCATCGCCTGTTCCAGAGTTTGTGTTCATCACCAGATTTATCTTGTCCTGAGCACTGAATAAGCAGTTTCTGAGGTTAACATTGGATATGATCAAGTAATTAAAGACAGAGCCATACCTAGTGTTAAGAAGTGAGGTACTATTGCATGGAGTAACTTCCCATGTCTTCCCATGCAGCAACTATTAGAAGCCTATCACAGTAGCAACACAACACTTTAACAGATCATCAAGGCAACCTTTTTATTGCTCCTGTTCTTCTGGAAGTGAAAGCCTATGCAACAGTGAGAAGAGGATTGTATTACAAAATACAGGGAAACAGAAGGTGATTGTCCAGGTGGATGACGCTAAGCCTGCAGCCTGCCACACTTGTGCTAAAAATAATTTTATTCTTTGGAGTGGATGAGAGAATAAAGCGTAGTGTAATTTTGAACTAGACAGTTTATCTGACAGTTTAATGTAGGATTCTTCTACCTATACTGGAAGACTCGAACATTATTTTATTATCTAAAGATTGTATAAAAGATGTCTGTTTTGTTGAGTGAGTGTAATGGTCATCAAAACTATATCCTGTAATACAGCCTTAGAGATGCTATCAAAGTAAAAGACAAAACTTTTGCTGAGACTGTGGAAATTCTGCAAAATTACTTATCCCCAAAGCCACTTGTGATTGCAAAGCATTTCTGCTTTTATAGATAGAATCAAGAAAATGAAACATTTGCTGAATATGTGACTGGATTAAAGCAATTAAATGAGCAATGCCAGTTTGGAGGGAGTTTAAATGATACATTAAAAGAATGGTTAATGAATGTTATGCAAAATAATGCAATCCAGAGGCAGTCTTTGATGGAAGCAGAATTGACCTCAAAATGTGCAGTAGATGTTGCAATTTCAAAGGTGCCAGAGTTACAACTTTTTGTGAAGATTATACGACAAATAAATTGGATAGTCTCAGAAAGAACAGCACAGAGAACTGAAAGATTAGGTGCCTCCAGAGAGAAAAACAATCTCCCAATGCTAATCATTGATGGTTCAAGGACAAATTCTGAAGGAACTGCAAGTAACAGATACTGGGCCAGTGCAAAAAGTAAAATTACCATCTTATAAGGGCAATTATAAAGAGTATCTGATACACCATCTTGCAAATAACTGCTAGGAGGTTGTTTGGGATATTATAGCATCTCTGATCTAGTTACTTTAGAAAAGAAAAAAGAGAGGAGTAATAAAATGGAGCCTGAGAAGGGTTCTATTGTTTCTGTCCTTTAATAGCAGAATTATAAAGACCTTGCTTAGGAGAATACAATGCAGAAAAACATAAGTACTTCTAAGAATGTGTACAGAGGAAATTCTTAGTCTTCCGGGTGTTATTCTGCAGGGAGGTAAGTGATAAATGTAAACAGCATATGCTAATCCTCTGGTTTGTAATACAGTGGTCATGCATTCCTCTATAAAGAATGTCTGAAAGAAATTCAGCTGGACTGATCAAGTGTAAAGTGCTCAAGTTCCAAGAACCACTATGAATTGTTGCCTAGAGCAAAACTTAACTGAACTTTTGTGCAGCTGATATCTTTCTCAGATGGTACCCAGAAACTTAAAACAATGCAAAATGTTGTAACCGCTTTCTCTTCAAGCACAATTTTTGCTATGCTTGTGCTGTGCCTTTGTTTGCAGAAAAGCCAAATATAGAAGAAAAATCTCACCACTTTCATACCCCTGATAGCCCTTTAGCCAAGGTTACCCGAAGTAAATGGAACCTGCAGTAGTAGCAATAATGAAAAAGCCTTCCAGGATTTGTGGTGATTCACATCCTGTTAATTGAGGAATGCATAGTGTACTTCAACAGTCTAGAAGGTACTTGTCTCATTAGTGATTAGTAAGCATTTCCAAAGGATGATACTGATTTAATTCTATTGGCAAACAGATACTGCAGACAGTGACAAGTAGTACCTTACAGCTTTTACAGCCTAATAGTCTAATGTTTAGAATGACATACCTGCTTGCCCTTTGGCATAAACAATGGCTGCTGGTTTGCACGACATCTATTGCTCAGTATTACTTGAACAGTATATATACACATGGGGAGGTAGTGCTGAACACCTTGAATGGGTGTAAGATGGCATACAGTTTAATGCCAATGTTGAAATTTTTCAATGTTTCAACAAATCAGCTTTCTTTGATGGTTGTATCATAAAAAGTATTGGCTTGCCTGCTTTAGAAAAAATAAATATATTTTTAAGGAATTGTGGTTTTTAAAATCACTGATTTCATAGCTTGGTTATGCTGCAACATTGATTTTGTATTAAATAATATTGGTTACCCAATCTTACTTTATGTCGCATAGTAAACAAAATCGTGATAGTCAGTGGATGTTTTTGATGAAGCCTAGGTACTCAGTCTTCGAGAAGTCAGGTTAAGTTATCAGGTTGCCTGATGGAATAGTTTCAGTAGTTTCACGGTTGAAAGTCCTGATGCATTTGCATCTAGATCTCTGATCTCTGATCTCTGTATAATCTTGATATTATCTCTACGTATCGTTGTGGTGTTTTTTTTTTTTAATCTCCATAGTGCTCAGGTAAAGAAGCTTAGAGTAGAATTATCTGTAAAGCTGGGATAGATTAAACTACAGAGAAGATGACCACTGGAGGAAATGAAGGGCAAAATTTCTTTGTTGTGTCTTCTTTTACTTCTTTCTCTCTCTGGGTACAAACCAAAAGACAATAAATAGCCGCCTGGCATATATCATACTTGGTTTCCTACTGGTTCTTTCAGATCCTTATAGATCTGCACCTAGTAGAAGAACAAAGTGTATTGGAGATGTTTGGAATTAATTGTTACAGCTCTAATGGTGACATTGTTGACATTACCATGGACCAAACCCAACATTTCATAGAGAAGAGTGTCAGTTTACTTTATTAATTGGTGGTGGTGCCAACATAGTGTGTCATGTATATTTTCACTGATATTCATGGGATTTTTTGAAGACATGTTTGTCTAGGTAAGTATCAGTAAAACTTAACCTTAAGTGTTCAAAATTCACAAATCAGGCTCCAAAAACTTTTCAAAGTGATGTCTCTAGGGTTCCTTTAATTTGTCTACCAGTATTTGTAACATCATCATTCACATGGGTGTGTATCTCTCTACCCCAATATTCAAAAAGGGAAAAAAGAGGACCCAGGAAACTATAGGCTAGTCAGTCTTACCTCTGTGCCCGGAAAGATCATGGAGCAGATCCTCCTGGAATCTCTGCTAAGGCACATGGAAAATAAGGAGGTGACTGGAGACAGCCAACATGGCTTCACCATGGGCAAATCCTGCCTGACAAACTTGATGGCCTTCTACAATACTAGTAGTTGTATGTAACATACTGCTATGAAACCAGTTACTAATAAAAAGAATGGCAATGATCTCTAGAGAGATGTCTTAGAGGTGTAATAGCTCTACATTCACCAGAACTGAGGTTTATCTCAGACCTCCTAAATCAATGGAAAGAATTTAATCCCAAAGGCTTTGAATCAGGATCTGTAGGAAATACCAATAATTTCTGCTGCTGGCTTTTGTTATTTAAGGCTCTGAATGAAATGAATGAATGAATGAATGAAATTAATTTTTCATTCTGAATGAATGAAAATAAACAGTGCACCAGGACTGTTACGCTGGCTGAAAGGGAATGACCGCTGAATGCACATCTGACATCTCAGGCCAGGATTCTGGAGGCAGGATTTCACAATGTTGGGGTGACACCAATGTTTGAATCAGCAGCACCCTTCAGTGAGACAGACTTTATTATTGTGATGATATGCTGTGCTATTACTTAACAACCGCAGCCAGGAAGCAGTATATCTCATAGCACTAGATGTTGTACAAACAAATAGCATTTCCTTCCCTGATAGGGCTTAAAATTTTAGAAAATCAATGGGACAACAATTTGGCACAGGGGAAAAGTAAGGAAATATAATGAATGTGTTGCCCACTTGATAATACCAGTCACATCCCCAGCCTGATAAAAGGCAAATTTTCTGACATTGTGACAAAAGGCAATTTCTAGGAAATGATTAAAAGGTCGGTAGGAAAAAGACTTTGCAGATGATTTTAAAGTAGTTCTTTAACACTAGGAGTGGCAACATCAGCAACGTCTGAATGTGGTTTCTCACAAATCTAACAAGCTGGTATGTGAGGCTAGCAGGTCCTCTTACACGTTAGGGACAGTAAGTGAAACTAACTCTAGTGAATATGGCAGTTTATAAATGCTGATTATTCATAGTAATTTTGAAGCTCAAAGAAGCAGTCATTAATACTCATGTTCTTACGCTGCAGTTAAGTCTATTTTTGAGAAGTCTGAAGTAAAAACTTACGGGTTTTACCTGCAGACCTGGTTAAATTCAAACTCATATATTAATATTCCAGAAGATGGACATGCAGCAATATAATGAAAAATAGGATTATTTCACACAGAGCTAGCCATGAATAAAAAGCCCTTCCAAGTACAATATGAGCAGGCATGCTATTAGGATGCCAGTTGGCTTCATCATATGGAGATATTGCTGCCTTTAGTGTCTGTTTCTCCACAGATTGACACAATAAACCAAAGCTCCAAAAAGCTAAGGGCTTCTTAACTGCTCATTGACACAAAATAGTGGTCTCCAAGTACTCTTTCAGATGTCATTATCCTCTATTATGTCAGTGATCCATGGATAACGGCGGCTCATGTAAATCACTGGGGGTGTTCTGCTAGCTTGTTAGGTTCTCATATAAATTTAATAACAGATTTATTTTATTTCCCATTTGAGAAATTAAAATTGCTTGAAATGCTTTAGATATAGCCACAAAAGTGAAATGGCCTCCTGTGTTCCACAGTGATGTGTACATCCCTACCGTTCTGTTCTCCACTTTTTAGTTCAGAAGAGAGCATGTTTCATCCCTGTTTTACCTTTACTGACATAATGAAGCTCAGCTCACAGGATCCTTGCTCTTTCTACCAGTAACTTCAGTCCCTTCTTAATTTCCTCCTAGTTGACCCTGACCAGCAGTTCTAGTCAATGGGTCTGATGAGCAGGGGTAAGTCCCCTGCCAGTAGGAGAGTTTTACCACTGTTCTGTTGGCTGCAAGCCCTGTGTGCAACAGCTTTCATGAGGAAGTCTTCCTACTTGCAAGACTTCTCACTGGAGCACTTTTCTTGACACTCAGCAATGACACGAACACATTTCATTACACAGGCTTTTGCTGTTCTCATGGCCTTTGAGATATCCTTCATCTGCCATAATAAGTTATTTATCTCTGAAGTTTTGTGTGGAGGGTGTATTGGTGTAAGCTCTATAATTTGTCCAATAGAAAAAATCATTGTTATTTTTCTTCTAGTAATATTGGGAATTCTGAATGCCAATAAAAAGCTCAGGTGGGAATCCTTGATGTATACTAGAAAGAACACATCAAGTCCTTCAGTTTGAGCAATTACCTGTACTGAACTTTTCTGTTACACAAATAGAAAGCTACCTGTTCCATTTCATATCCATTCAATCCAGTTCACTACCATTGAAAGTTTATATATTCTGTAAGAACTTTTTTTCAGGGTCTTAAGTTGACTTTGGAACATTAGATTTTTGGATTGGCTGTCTCCTCTGCCACCACCATTCCAAGTAAAAGTGGCAACTGTCCCCTGTTTGATTTAATTAGTTAAAATCAGCTGATTGCCATCTACTTTCCCAACACTACAGAAATCTGGATGTTTCAAAAAAGATTTAATGATTATTTACTCTGCAAATTGCTGAATGATACTTTTATGGAAGTTACAAAAAATACAGACTTTGATTCCTGAACAAATCAGAGAACTATTTTTTGAAAACCAATGACAGTAACAGTTTTTCTTTTTCCTTTTAGCTTAATTGGAAATAATTGGCATTGGACGTCTCTGAGACAATTTAAACAAAATCAGCTTCTTTCAAAATTCCATTTCTAAGGAAAATATTTGTGTTTTGCAGAACAATTAATATACATAACTATATTTACCCTTACTAGAAATAGTCATAATAATACAAGCTTGGTTCTTTACAGGCTAAAAAGACTGTTGTGACCTGATGGCTTGCAAGATAGGAACAGCTGATGTATTCAGAGTGTGTGTGAAGTTTGACTAATTTTCATAGAATCATAGAATCATAGAATGGTCGGAGTTGGAAGGGACCTTAAAGATCATCAAGTTCCATGCCATGGACTGGGACACCTCTCACTAGAGCAGGCTGCTCAAAGCCCCGTCCAGCCTGGCCTTAAACACTTCCAGGCATGGGGCATCCACAACTTCCCTGGGCAGCCTGTTCCAGTGCCTCACCACCCTCACAGTGAAGAACTTCTTCCTAAT
>VXBW01006622.1:785256-798576 GCA_013400375.1 Thinocorus orbignyianus | reverse complement strand
CTCTATCCCACTGTCCATGTCTCCAACAAAGATGTTAAATAGTACTGGTCCCAGTACTGACCCTTGCGGGATACCACTCGTCACTGGCCGCCACGTGGACATTGACCCATTAACCACAACTCTTTGAGTGCGGCCATCCAGCCAGTTCCTTATCCACCGAGTGGTCCATTCATCGAATTTTCTACTAGGAAAATTAATTTCCTTTATGTTGGTTTGTTGGTTTTTGTGTGTATACTTAGATTCATCTGGTAAGTGCAATTCTTGATGTTGACATCATTCCACTGTATAAACTGATAACTTTGATTCTCTGGAAATCTTGTTGGATGTGTAGATGGAAATGTTGACGGCGGACTAGTGTCTGGTGTAAGTCTTATGTTTTTGATTCTCCACTGTGAGAGGTGAATGCAATCATAAGGGATTAATTCCATTCTAAATCTTGTCTCTAATTTTATAAGTAAGTTAGTGACTCTGAAGGTATTTATCTCTTAGTGTGCTAAGGTCTACATCAGTAGGTAAGCCTGTCTAAATTTTAGACAGCTGCAGTTAGATGAGATGCATCACATCTTAAATTACTGCTGTGTTTTTTGTTTTTTTTTTTTTAATTTACTCTTAAACCAAGATCAATGCTTTCTAAAACCACAGTGTGCTTTCTTGCATATCACAGCGGTTTTATTTTTCTTTTTTCCTTCATTTTTCCTTTTCCTTCCTCAGACAACCTGTAAATATCTATTACTGGAGCTGTCAGAGCTAATGAAGTTCAGGACCTTGCTCCCAAATTGCATAGTCTTATCTTATTAAATCCAAAAACTGAGATATCCTTTCTACTTTTCTTTCCCTTGCATCAGGAAGATGGGAGCTGCAGTTTCTTAGGCAGGTTCTTCAGGAACACCAAAGAAACAGACACACATTTGTGTCCACAGTGAAAAGTCATGCGTCACCTCCAAACTTTCCCCTTCACTAGCATCTGCTGAAGAGTCACAGCCATACATACTAAGATACTCATGGCTCCAGCTAAATATTTCAGGCAACTGTGGATGATGCTCCACTCCTTTATCATGGCTTTTTAAACACAATATGCCCCCAGTGTATCTTTAGTAGTGTCCTGGTTTCCAGCAGGGACGGGGTTGATTCTCCCCTGTCTCTATCCAGCACAGCTATTCCACCCCACGTGTGCCAGGCCCAGGGGCAGCAGGGAGCCAGCCGGGGAGGGGAGGGGCCACAACGGGAGTGGGCGTGGTGACGTCACGGCGTAGGCGTATATATGGGTGGGCGGCACCGGGGCGCCTCTCAGCGGCGTCGGTGTCGGTCGGGTTGGGGCAGTGCGGCGCCGGGTGCGATCGGTATTGTACTCGTGTTTGTCTCCTCCATCTGTGTTACTGTTTCCCTGCAATACCTGTTGCTCTGGTAAACAGTTTTTATCTCAACCCACGAGTCTGCCTTTTCTTTCTCATCCTCTCCACACTGCTGGGGGGCGGAGCCAAGGGACTGCCACGTGGTGCTTTTGTTGCCGCCGAGGCTAAACCGTGACACTTATCCACTTATTTAACTCACACATAGTCAGTTGTTGTCTGGTAATCTAAGCTTGTCAGGAAAAGGTGAGGAGGGTATGTTTTAATGAAGGATTAAATTGATTTTTAAATCCTTAGCTAGTTCAAGACTTCCTTGTTATTCCCCAAAACATAGTTAATCCTACAACAGAGCTGGATGAGCTTTTAAAGGCTGACAGAAATATCATGGGTTGGCTGCATGCTATTTTTGTTGGAGCCTTATGAGGCAACTGGAACAAAGTTTGTCAAAAGTTTAATTGCATGATGAAGAGAGAGTGAGAATTTCAATGCTGCCTTCTTTCCAGATTAAATGGTCACTAGTAAAATGTTGGCTTTTTTCCCTGTTAAATTTAATAATGCTGTTGCTTTAATGGTCATCAATCCTTTTGAGACACTGACTCCAGACCAAACTCCTAGGGGATAATCCCAGCTGTCAGATGTAAATCACAATTATCATCACTCCTGTTCAAATGGAGACCATGCTGAGGATGTGCTAATTCCAAGAGAGATTTAGATCTGGATTACTGTAATAGAATAAGTGCCACAGATGCAAGATTTCTTATGCCTTATGTTTCCTCCTCCTCCTCTTAAACTAAAACCTTGAATTCAAGTTTTCTCTTGAAACCTTAATAAGCAGCAAACTCTAAATAGGGAAAATAGTTTTCAGCTATCATGAAATACAGAATCACAGTTTGTTCTGATATCGCGAGCTACAGAATCAGAGTCACAGAACCACTGAGGATGGAAGGTATCTCCAGAGAGCTCAGAACATGGTCAGTCACAGTAGCCTTTTGGGTTTGGAAGTTTTTTTTGTTTGGTTTGTTTGCTTGTTTGGGGGAAATTTTGGGTGTTTTTTTTTTTTGTTTTGTTTTCACAGCTTTTTATTTCTCCTACGCACTCTTGACTACTGACAGTCTGAGTGTTGACATACAGGCAGTCTAGGTAACTGAAAAACACTAATACAGGAGTATCCCATTACAGCACAAGTCCCCTGTTGTTGCCTTTTACTATCTGCACATATTGGAAACTTAGAAAAAGAGTAAAGATTTTTTTTTTCTCTAAAGAGCAATATCTTGCACATTTTGCAGGCATGTTAGCTATAAACAGCATTTGATACTATCAAGTTTTTTTCTTTTGTTAGTATGTGAGATGGTATTATGTTATCAGAGCCTCTATAAAAATTGTTATTGATGTAGTTACAAAGAGGAAAGGTACACTATTAAATTTTGTGTAGCTACACAGCTGTTCAGGAAAATAAACCAGGCTTAGCTGGCATACAAATAATTTATACAATGAAACATTTAGCTGTATCGAAGAATCTCTATAGAGGAAAAAATCCCACAGACTCTGGGAAAGACAATTACTTGGTAAATCTTAAATCTAAAACAACATAAATGCCATAACACATGATTCTTTTGAATCAGACAATCCATTATCCTGCCAAAACCAAAAAACATAAAACAGATGAGAATTAGGAGCTTTACAGGCTTCTGAGCCAATGCAAAGCCCAGAAAACACGGTGCAGCCACATGAGAGGTGGACACAGCCTTTCAGTTCCACATATGAACACCAGTCTAACCTGATAGAGAATTAATGACTTCTGGTACCAAAAGTTCTCACTCATTTTCATGCATGGATTGAAAACTTACAGAGAGGTTTGTGAACATTTAGTTCTGTTTACATGGTCAGAAGGAGACAGTCATTAAAGGAAGCTGAAACACTTTTTGTGTCCCTGATAATCTGAAAGAGATGGGTTTGGGAAGAAGGACATATACATATGCTAAAATGTCTCCAAGGTTTTGTTTTACAGACAGGCAGAGGGAGGTTGCAGTTATCAGCATATGAATGTGCAACCACACAGACAGAAGAAGTTGCAAGAACGTGGTGTGAAAAGATACCCTAAGCCACACTTCAGATTTACAAGAGAAGCTTTTTGGGTTTGTCTAGGGAAATTCAACATGCTTTCAGAACTAGAAACCACAACTGATAAGAGGGTGAAGGGAGCAGCTGTCTGGAGTGTAACAGTAAGTGGCAGAAGGAGAGATGACAGCAAATCCCTGTCTGCTCACTGGGTGAGGTCCATACTGCTGGCAGAACTCAGCTCAGAAGTTGCTGAACTGATGGAGTGCTCACACACTGTGCCTGAGCTTCTTCAAAATACTGAATTTCGACTCACTGTTGCTGGAGAAATTTGCTCACACAGGTCAGGTGCTCTTTGGAAATACAATAGTCTCTTTTCTGAAAGAATAACAGTGCTTATCAACGACTGTAGTGCAGCAGTGATGATGGTAGAGTCATCAATAACTCTTTTTGCTGACTGGTGCATATAGACTGATCCATATAGAACATTTATTCCCAGAAAACAGTCTTTAACTGATGTGGATTAGTGCAGTCATTTTGAAGTTGATAGAGCTAGGTCAAACTAGGCAGCAGAAAATGATAATAATGAAACAAGAATAAAATGTGAATATAGGTAAAATTTAGCATTATTATTACTACCGCTACTATTATTATTGAAAATCAGATAAGAGGGCCGATAGTTTGTGTTTCTTTAAATTAAAAAAGTCTTGCAACAAAGCTGCATCAGAGGAGGTTTAGACCGGACGTTAGGATGAGAGGGTGGTCGAACACTGGAACAGGTTTCCTAGAGAAGTGGTTGATGCTCTAAAACCTGTCAGCGTTTAAAACCTGTAAGTGGTTAAGCAATACCCTTAACAACATGCTTTAACTTTCAGTCAGCCCTGTCCCAGGCAGCTGGACTAGATGTTCGTTGTAGGTCCCTTCCAATTTAAACTATTCTATTCTATTCTATTCTATTCTATTCTATTCTATTCTATTCTATTCTATTCTATTCTATTTTTCACCTGTTTAAATATTTTATATTGCCTTCTGGTTTTATTTTATGAAGATATTACTAATGTCATATACTATTGAATAGTACGTGAGCTGGAAACTTAGTATCGGAAAAGATATGCAAGTTTTTGCTTTCCATAGGTATAAAATTCCATAGGTAAATAGAACTATTTGGGATACAAAAGATTATTATTTTTTTTAATTTTTTACTCAAGCAACGATATTCTAAAAGATTAAGTTGGTCAGTAAACTATGACATAAAAATTACATATTTATATTTTTCTGAATCTAAACACTTACATTAAAAAAAAGTGAAAGGTGGGATATTTTATCTCAAATATGCTATGAATTCTGCTATAAATGGTTATTTAATTTTCGTCTCTTAGTTTTAAACAGTACTTTAGATTGTGGTATTCTTGGTGAATGTGAACCAGCCAAATGACCAGTTTAAAAAAAAATAATGTTGAAAGAAGTTATGAAAATAAACAATTTGATTTCAAAAGATATTTTTCTCCCTAATTTCTCATATGTTTTGCAAAGCGTAATATTTTATTGTAAATGTCATTCTGCCAGCATATCAGTGCAAAATACAGTTGAAATGCTTAGCAATCTGAGCCTTCAGTAAATAAACATTTAAAGTAGCTAGATACATTGATTTAAGTTAAGAACTATTGGTTTCCTGTGACAGCATGTCTAGAACTTCTCCAAAAGTTTTAAGGAAATGATTTTTTATTTCTTTATCAAATTCTCGTAACTGCAATGTGTCTTCTTTTGTACTAGCATAATCCAAATCTTCTACTATCAGGAAAAATGTTGCTTTCTTAATTCATTCAGTTTAAAGCAATGCACTTAACTGATTGTTTTCCATCTTGTTTTATAGAAATCATATTGGCCTGGCATTAAATTAGGTACTAATGGCGTTTCTTAACATTAAACTGTCACTTCAGAAAACAGGTTGATAATGGTATTTGTCTTTGTCTCTTGGGAATTATTAATGGAATGAGTTTGCTTGCAAGGATTCCCACTCTGCAGATATAAATTCATTCCAGAAAAGTGATATCTTTAGAGGGGAGAGAAAATGCAGTTAAAAAACACAGATGTGCTTGATATCCATGAGATAAGAGGTCCATCTCAGGAAGAGATATCTGAGGGGGGTTTATTTGATTTTTCTTTTTTTTTTAATTAGAGACATTTTATCAAACTAAGAAAACTCTACTCAATCTTACTTCTGACATCAGAATTGAACTTGTGAAGGACTTGTCCTGCTAGGAGACAAAAATTCATAACTCACTGTCTAAGCATTGATGTAGAGGTTCAGACTGAAATTAAAACTGTTCCTAAAGACAGATTGACATTCAGGGCCAAGTTTATACCATCTCTTAAAACTGATGCGAAAATTTAACTGGATGGGCTCAGCTGGACAACTTGAAAAATTATTTCATATCCCGAGCTCAAATGATTAATAAATATTTGATTCTTTGCAATAAATCACAGGCTTATCAGGCAAAAATGTGCAGCCATTACTGTGACCCACCACTGCGTCAATAAAGTATTTTAGATATATATTGAAGAAAAAGTGAACACAAAAAGATGTAAATGTTGGACATATCACTGAATCCTTCAAGTGATAGGATAGAGCCATCTCACTTCCCGTACCCACAGGATGCATTTAAAAAATAATAATCTTTTGTGTCCTGATACTTCATGCAACATGACGCATGCCTTTTCTCAGTGTAAGACATACAAAGATAGAGGGGAAAAAATAATGATTATTCAGTACAAAATCCACATTCCCATAAGCAGATGTTATCAGCTGCGTGAAGTTCAGTATTTATTTTCGTGACTGGAATTTCGATTTCATGAGATTACAGGAAATTTTAAGAATAACATGGAGGCACATAGAGGTATTCATTTGTTCTATTACTTATAGTAGCTGCTTTTGATTCATGGTTTGCTGTATCTGCCTCTGACTGAATAAATGGGAAAATTATCATTTTTACATGCAATGAACACAGGTCTGAATTCAGACCACAGTCCAGTCCTTCTCTGCATGGTCCTGTAAAGATTTCATTGATTTCATTAGGTTAATCTCCTTTACAATATACTGTATTTTTAAACCTGAAGCCAGCATTATTATCATAAAAATAATGTTTTCTCCTATTTTTAGACTTGAAGCCAGCATTATTATCATAAAAATAATGTTTTCTCCTCTATACAAGTCCTTCATAAGATATATTTCTATTGTAAAATCTATAAACATGAAAATGCAGTCTTCTAAAACAAAGAACACTTATCAAAGGGAAGAGTAACACAGCCCTCCCTTAGGGAAAGAGAGCAACCTGTATGCAGCATGTTGCAACCTTGAGTAAAGCCATCTGAACAACATCATTGGCAGTTAGTCAACATTTTATTTTTGCTCCTTTATTCTTGCTGCAGCAGACTCATAGATAAGCCCCACTCACACACCCCAGGTCTTCTGTGAGCGGTTAGTGACTTGCCTGTGTTGCGCCCTATTTTGTGCCATCCTTATCTTTGATGTCACAGAGGACATCCAGTAGACAACTTCATACTTCGTCCATGCAGTCAACTAGTCTTGAGCAGACTAATGCAAGGTCAAGCTGGAGCACCTCCTGAGGGCACGCAGAGTGTCTGCCCCACCATCTGAGGGGAAACAAGCATTCTCTGCAATGGGGAGCAACAGCCACAGTCTTAGGCTGACCTCTCCTCTCTTCCTGAAGGATGACTCCTTTTGCACTTTGGCAGTCTATTGAGCCTTGCCAAATAGCTCGCTCACATTAGAAATATATACTTTTTTTTGGGGGGGGTGGATAATTATCCAGGTGAACTGTATAATCATGTTACAACATAATCAATGGAATGAATGAAGTCAAGAGAAGAAAACTTCACATACACAAGTGAACATATATGTGCACTGTATTTCCAGAATAGCTTCGGTTTGTCCTATCATCCTTGGTGTTTGGCTGACAGCTAATTATTCCATTTATTTGGTGTGTTGACTTTTTAATATTTTGGTTTGTTTGCTTGTTTTAATTTAAAATGATTATATGAGCTCTTGCAAGCCCAAATGAAGACTAAGAATGGTGCTGATGAGCTGCAGGAGTCAGGAACATGTCCTGAAATGTAAGCCTGTGTTTGGAATTTGAGTTTCGGTCACAGTAAGACCTTCCAGATTCCTTGCACCTTACATAACACGGTAAATCCTGTCATCTGCTTTCTGATAGCATCTACTTGTAAAGTTGGAACGAGCAGTGCAAACATTCCTGAAATCTCTCCGGTTTGTCCTGCTGCTGGGCTCGCAAGCAATCACAACTGCATACCTGAAAAAGAATACACTGCTTTGAATGTTTACAATATATCACTACAGCAGCTGGAAAGGGACTGCACCAGCTGACCAGGAGACAAAACAGGTTGGAGAAAATTTTTTCATTGTTAATAAGTCTCCGAGTTCTACAAACCTTCCTCTCATTTTTTTTAAGCAAACTTTTCCCAACGTGACTACTGTACCTTGTTTTGAACTTTTTCTGAATTTTTCCCTGCTATGACATTTAAGATCATCTAGAAATTCTGATTTATGCATTTAAACTGCCTATCATCTCTAACAAATGCTGATATGCAGCAGCTGAATATGAGACTTTATGCATAAGTACCCTGAAAGCACACAGACATAAGTTAGTGTAGCGCTTCTGAGCAAAGCAGCTCATGTTAGTGAGCTTGCTGCAGTGCCAAGGAGCTGATTTTTGTTTTCTAGAAATGCTTGCCTTTCTGTCCAAATGTAAATAACAACAACAAAACTCAAACAAAGAAAGAAACCCAAGAAAACAGAAAACCCATGAAATGATTCAATTACAACAGGCTGTTTTCATCTGTATCACTATTTCTCAGCTTTCAATTTTCAGATTTTCTTTCCAAGTTACAGTCTTGATGAAAGCAGAGGTTTCATCAAAGCAAAATGTCAGATAAAAGCTCTCAGACATGAAGCATTAAAAAAAAAAAAAGAAACCCCAAAAGAAACGAAAAAGAAGTATTACCCAATTATAAAGAAGGTATAGTTTGTACAAGCATGTTGCATCCTTGTATGGGAGTGACATGAGTTGAGATAACTTCATCATATGACACGGATCACACGCACTGAACTGGTGACCTGCTCATAATTGTGCCCATATTCTGAGTATACATACACTGACCTTCTCAGACTGGGAATAAGTCAGTTTAACTCTTACCATTATGTAGTGAACAAAGGAAGATCATAATTGAAATAATAAAAGAACAAAAAGTTACATAATCCCTTTAAAACTGAGTCAATACCTAAGATTTTTTTTCTTTTTGCTTTTCCTCACCCACTAAACGATGGCTCACCTGTGCCACTGGAGGCACAGCAACATACTGCAAGCTGAGATGCCTGATTCCTAGAAGAAAGCGGAGTGATGGATTCTTTATCAACGTAAAAATTAGGCAATAAAACTAAATGAAATTTATGTTTTTAAGGTTTCTTTGTTTCTTCCAAATTTCTTCCCTTGGCTATCACTTAAGTGGGTCAATAATTTTCCTATTTTCTTGTGAATCATTATTAGTATTTCATTCTGGTCACTGTCAAAGACTGAAAAGGCAGTATGGTACACCATTTGGATGTAAACAAACATGCTATTTGCTGTAATCTTATTTGGTTTTTTGGATGATACCTATCTTTAGATCAAGCTTCGAGAGACAGTAGAGCTTCCTTGAAGGGTTATCTGGCTGAAGATAATGATGGAGGTAATTTTTTCTCATCATTAATTGCAACAGAAGTGAGTTTTCTGGTTGTGCAGTGTAGCTTTCAGGATTCAGTGAGGACATATATCTGGAGAAGTGCATTGAAGTGCCTGAACCAGAAAGCTGAGAGCATGTGGGCATCATGTCAGCTTTCAAAGCCAGCTCATACTATACTATCAACAAGCACAAGTGGTGGAGGTAATTCAATGTTGGACAACATTTGTAAGTTGTCTTCTGTAGAACTGGGTCCTGCATGCAACCTTTTAGGCAAGCTCTTCTATACAAGCCCCCAGCTGAAAAGCCGATGGCAAATTCCTACTGAATTTCTGAGTACTTGTCACGTCTTTGGCTGTATTGTCATAATTCTGGGCCTGGAAATCTTAGAAAATTTTAGTAGTCTTAAAAAGTGCTTAATTTTGTGTAGCACATGAGGAGCCTAGTGCCTATTGTTATCTTCCTTAAACCTATTAGAATATGACTACTAAGTTGTCTCCAACTGCTTTTCTCTATTTCATTCATCTGTAGAGTAACATATAACTGAGAAGTCTTGGTCAGTCTTGGTCAGTCTCCATTTTCTGCATGAACAAACACATTGCATTGGGCTGTGCAAAGTGGTGATGCAGTAAGAAAATTCATAGGATTCCACTGTTTGATACTTTACTTCTTCATTGAGTGTTTTGATATTTTGCTGCTGTTAAGCTATGTAGAGCATACAGGAAGGCTCCAAATTGCGAAGATTGCTAAAGAGGGGCTTTTATTTCATTTTTATGGTTTATAGATAAAATAATCTAGCTGTGTTTTTGACTGTGGGGTTTTTTTGAAGTTTGGTTCTAAGAGTGTATAAAAGGCATCATAATTTGTATTGTTGTAAGCTAAGGACAGAATATGTCCCTGAAGGGTTTATGAAGCTTATTATGAAAACGAAAAGTATCTGAAGTGTAAACCCTTACAGCAGGAGAAAATACTGTAAGCACGATATGTGATGACAGTTCTGTATCAATTATGAAACCATCCTAAGGTATAGTTTAGCACTTGCTAGGTCTCTTTCTTTTTTTTTTTTTTTTTTCCACTGCTGCACTAATTAGGAAATATTTCAGCTGACTTTTTCAATAGGCCATAAAAGAGGGTGAATAGGCAAAAAAAAACCAAAAACCACAGATGAAACTACAACACAAGCATATAGGAAAAGAGATAAAAATTGGTAAAGTGACGAGAACAGAATTAAAGAGAGCTGAAATCATTGTTATTGCTGTTATTATTTTTAAGTTTTTCACAGGACAGTTTCATAANGCCGTGGCTAACAGGCCACTTCAAATTTTTTTTTTTTTTTTTTTTCTTTTTTTTTTCTGCTCACTTCAAGTTGTTTATGTATTTTCCTTCCAATACTGGTAATTGATGGTAGGAAATGTTAAAGACAGATTTTAGGAAGGACAAAATTAAGCTATGTGTCACTATGCAGCTGGAAATAAAGGAAATACAGAGGATCAGCCAAGATATATGGCAGAGTAAAAGCTGACAAGGCTGTTGTACAGTGTGTCAGCAATAGGAAAAGGAACTCTCCAGGAGACAGCTGAGCTGAGGCCCAGGACCACAGATATCTCTTTCCCAACATGCCTTCATAGACATTTGGGGTGCTCTACCATATGACCTGTAAGAGAAAGAAAAGCTAGATTAGAGTTATAAATAACAAAAGCCAACTGGGACACATTTGAGGCAAAGAAATACACATTTTGTCAGAGGAAGAAGGACAATGCCCAAGGACACCTTCTAGCTACATGTTGATAGAAAAGCTGAGAACTCAGCTGCAGACAGCCCAGAGCACTGGGATTGACCCCAGTGCCCCTTTTTGGTAGCCACAGTAGACACTGACACCTTCTCCAAGGTGATTAACGATTTGGTACAACTTCAGTCTCCCACCCAACCCCTCGCATCCTGGTTTCAACTGGGAAAGCAGTCATTTTCTTTCTAGTGATTGTTGTGAAAGGTACGTTAATAAATAAAACTATTGGTTTTACGTGTTGCTACGTGGTATTTGCACTATTCAAAAACTTTTTTCAGCTTCCCGTAGAAGAGCAGACAGAACAATGGAATGGCCAATGAAATATTCCAGAGACACCATGCTCAGTATATAAATGAGGGTTAGCTGGGGAGCAGGAATCCGTGATCACTGTTCAGGATGGTGCCAATTCACAAGGCAGTGAGTGACCTGTATCATTATTGGTTTTACTGTTGAGGTTTTTTTTGCTTTTATGTTATTGTTTCTATTAAGCCGTCTTTATCTCAGCCCATGAGGATTTTTTTTCTCCCCTTCGCCTCCCTTTTCTTTTTTCCTCTTCCTCTCACCCTTCTTTGTGGTGGGGAAGGAGAGGGAGGGGGAGTCAGCAGCTGTGTAGTTCTAGTTGCCAGCTGGGGTTAAACCATGACACTCAAACACTGTTTTCTGTACAAATTCCTTCATTTCTCCTCCCCCCAAAATAGAATGGATAAGAAGAGAATTTTATCCCTTCTGATTTCAAAGACAAGCATGAAGCTGAGAGCATTAGAGAGACATACAATAGTTAGAGAGTACATGGGAGTACAGCTGCTCTGGGGGCACAGAACAGTGCTGTGCTAGGAGATACCTTCTTTATGTCTGAAAATCCTGGCTACTCGGCATTTTCAGCCCACGGTCTTTTCCATTTTGACTCTCTTAGAAGCTTATTCCCTTCCTTGTAACTTAACTTCCGTGTTAGGTGAAGGTATTCAAGCATGCTTTTTGTCCTGTAAGTTGTAGATTCCTTCCAAGAGGCATCTTCCCTCTTCCTGGGGTTCGTGGCTCCTCACTGTGATGCGCCATATACTCAGCTCTACTCCTAATGATGTCTGCTGAACGTACAGATGGCAGACCTTGGCAGCAGGAAGGTTCAAAGGAAAGGAGTCAACTCACCTAAGGACCTTAAAGACCAAACATTCTTTTGAATCATAATTCTTTTGAAATTGCTGAGAATGACTATGACCCTAAATTTTGTGACCATGAGACTGTTATGAGACTTTAAAGATTGACATGAAACAACTAGGTCCAGTGAAAATTATTTGGTGTTCATATCAGCTTTGTGTTTTGAACTTCTGGGCCACAGCACCAGATTGACATATTTTTTGATCGTTCAGGTTACCTGAGTCTCTACTATTATTTTGACAGGCTCTGTAAATAGAAATGTAAGAGTTGGGTTGAGTGCAGTCAAGGTAAATTTAGTTTTTGCGTTATACCTCTGCAAAGGACTCCCAAACAATTAATTCCTCTGGCTTGCAGATGACGTTTCCTTCACTTTAATTCGTTCCCTGTTGCAGTCTTTTTACTTCTGACTTCTTGTATTGATCAAGTTTTAGTTATTTCATTGGAAGTCCTGTTTTTAACTTTTCTTGTGATAAAAGCTTTCCTTTCTTCTTGGATTACACTATTATTCTGCTTTACTGAGGTCTTACCTCTCTGCTGAAGCTTGAATCAGAATTGCTTTTATATGTTCTCGTGTAATCTAGGCTTCCAGGGTGATTGCCAGAATTTGTCCTGGTTTTGCACACATTTTAATCACTTCATATTCAGTTTTTTAGCAAGTAATGGAGATGTAGACACAGGTGCATATGATACGTAATGGGCTTTTATTTGATAAGATGACAGTTATCTCAACCTTGCTTTTAAATGTTGTCCTGTTATAAAATGCAGGCAAGGGAAAATGAGTAACAGAGATGATCTGCATTGCATGACGCACTACTCAGTAAACTAAGAAAGTAAATATCTGATATGGTTGTTATTGCAGCACTCTGTTATATAGAAAGAGATACACGGCTCGTTTCTGTTAAAATTAGAAATATAGAGAAAATATTCTGTCCATATAAATTACAGTAAATAAATATTTTTACAAGATCAAGAGCAAGATTAAGTTTCTCCAATCTGTGGGACATTCTTCATAGTATATACATTAATTTAATGTGTTCGGTGACCTTTTCTATAGTACATCCTCAGTTTTCATGTTAGAATAATAAAATGTTTGGTTTATATTTATGTTTAAGTAATCTGTACTAAAGGAGATTGTTCTAACAAGGTTCATACACCAATCTCAATAACATTGATACAAATCTGGTATAAATTAATTCATTCAGCATCTGTTCATCT
>VXBW01006622.1:774913-785221 GCA_013400375.1 Thinocorus orbignyianus | reverse complement strand
TTTTTTTTTTTTAATAAGAGAAATATACATTCCTCTGAAAGAGGTCTTAGAAAACAAAAAAGACAACAAAAATCTTTAACCTGTTGCCTGAGAACAACATAATGCTTTTCTGAAACTACAAGGCAAATGAAACACTTCTGATAAAATTTTTGACATTTCTGCCAAAAAGTCATGCTTTTTGTTGATTACTGAAGTGCGTGGCACCATTTATCGAAAGTAGCTATTGTTTCTCAGACATCGTGTGTTGCAGAGACACAAAAAAACATGGTTCTTGAAAGATGTACACCAACAAACGTTTATATCTGTTCATATCTGCGGTCATTGATCATGACAAAACAAGGCAAGATCCTAAAGACCTCATGATGATGAATTATTTCTTCTGTAACTGTCCAATTATCATCATGATGTTACTGGGGGAGATATTACTGCCATATGGACTGCAAGGTGCTGAAGACACCTAGCTTTCTCTCCCTCTCATGAAGAACAGATAAAACAGTTGTTCAGTGGATCTAATGTGTGATGGATGTGGGAATATAGCTGACAAGTAGCTGTTTCACACGTAACCTCATGAAGTGAGAGACAATAGAAATGTGTGATGGAAAAGGTCCTTCTGCACCATCAAGCAAAGCCATTGACAAATTTGTACACTGCGTTGTCTCTCCCTTCCCACAAGTGCTGTGTTAAATGCAGTTAGATTTCTTTGCCTCAAAGTGAAAAGTTGCTTTTGGATTTAAATACAGGGAGATTTAGGAACTTCTAATTTTAATTCTAAAATCTATTTGTGGATATTTTTAGGTCAGCTTTCTCAGAGGGTGAAATTTTCATTTTATGTATTTCTTATGCATCTATGTGTTTACTTTATTGTTTATACCAGTTCTTATTTTTTATTAGTTTCAAAATACTTTTATTATTTTCTTCCTTATATATTATATGATTGAACATTAAATTGCTGTTATTAATCCAGTCCTAAATTCAAATTTATCCATTGCTTTCTGGATGCTATTCTCAGAATTTCTGCACTGATGATGTCTCAGTTTTATGTTATTTTAAATTTTGCTACTTATATTTTTTCCGCTTTTTTCTTCATTAAAATATCGTATAAGGTCAGTTTTGATTGGGGTTACGGAATTTCACAAGTAATCGCCTTCTGGTCTGTTACCTTTCCCATCAGCGTTGCTCATTACCTTTCCTAATGTACAGTAACTCTACAGTATTCCTGTGCCCTATCTTTTTTTATTATTTTTTTTCTCCCATATGCCATCACACAAAACATTATAGTAAAGTCTAGGTAGCTGAAATATGAATTCCATTTGTTTATAAACTCAATCATCTTAATAAAGAGAGTTATGAGATTAGTTTGTGAAGGTCATTAGTGGATAAACTGAGTTTTTGTTTTATTCATATTCTACTGCATAATGCTGAAATCTATATTCTGTCCTCATTGAGCCATGGAGTAAGCAGCAAGTCTATCTTGTCTACTAAAGAAAAGAAAGAGAATACTCCCTTATTCACCTGAAAGGTGCTTTGAGTAATAAAGAGGGTCTAGGAAGAAGATTTAAACTTATGAAGCTCCAAGACTAAAATCAATATTAAAACTTTTTTTTTTTTTTAAATCCAAGCTCCATTTTTCTTAACTGGTCTAATACCTTTGTTTTGTTTATTGATTTACATGTGAGAATTGAACAGAAGTGAAGGAAAAAGGCAGGTAATGTTAACAATGATGATAAATTCAAAAGAATAATGGGAAGCAGAATTTGTAAAAACAGAAATGGAAGAACTTAGCTGTAAACTTAAATGAATAAATTTTAAATTATCACAGTTTTTTGCAAGTACATACATACACAATTGAAAAAATTAGTAAATATGGATCCATATAATCATCATAATGTCATAAGCTTTGAAGTAATACACTTCAGGTCGCTTGCCATTCTTTGAATTTCCTTCTGTTAAAGAACAGCCATGAGGAGGGACAAACCAAATGAGATAGCTTCCTCTAAGGGTCCATTCAGAGGCAATGCTGTCCTCTATAGTGAAGCTTTTATGCATTTTCTAATAGTTCTGTGTGCAACGCCAGCACATCCCAGCTCTATGCAACCTTAGCCTTCTACAGTGAAGAACTGGTCAGCACAGTGCAATTGTTTCTTGAAGGTTATCACAGTTAGCAGAGCCTTTAATACTTAGGGAGACAGAAAGAGGATTTTCCCTTTTGATCAGCTGAAGGCCTCATGTGGAGCCTTGTGTGGACCACCTGTATTGGGATGCAGATTATTTTGCATTAAAAAACTGGACTTCCATGAACTAAGGCTACAAATCATCCAGATATTTTACCCTCAGTTCTCAGTTGTCTGCCCATAGGGATTTAATTGATATGCATGAAATAAACTTGTCAGCGTATCTGTCTTAAAATTAGCCCAATGTTCGTCAAATAATGTCCGGAAATAATAGTACCTGCAATGTACTATTTATAGTCTCCCTTGGAGCCACTATTGTGTAAAACGTAATTAAAGAGTTTCTAAAATGCACAATACAGTCTAGGTCAGGTAAATACATAATCAGAGAGTTATTAATGGAATTGCAATTAATTAATATGTCTCCATCGGAGCCATTAAAGCTGATTAATGTTATGGCACACAAAGAGAATTTGTAGCTAACAAATCAATGACCCAGTAGACTGTATTGTCTCCTTTGGAGCCATTGCACTGTACCATATCAAAGCCTCATTAGACAACTTTTAGTTTACTGATCATCAGCTCCAGTAGTCATTAGTTGGCCCAGGCTGATGATGCATGTACGTAGAAGAAATGTAAGATAGTACTCCATCAGGGGATAGTCCTTCTCCTAGTTACACTGCTGTAGATCAAGGGTAACTTCATTGGAACCAATAAATATACATAGTTTAGGGGGAGGGGGAAACCAAACCCAAATAACTGCTCCAAGGGGAGAGTCAAATCAGTTGATAAAAAATAATAACCATGTATTATGCTTATTCAATAGCTCATTTCCAATAGATTAACTAAAATGTTTGATTTTTCTTCTTATCCTAGAAAGAGAAATCACTCAGAACTCATAAATATATGATATGGAGGCAGGGAAATTGGAGACAGATGATATATTTTCATGCCTTATATATTTGGATTTCATCTGAGGTTTAGCATGGGGTCTGAATTTTTAGTCTGCAATTGCACCATCTCTGAGATGCATTTTACTCAAGACTGTTGATACATACTCCCAACCCTCACTCTTTCTAGGCATAGGTTTTTCCTGGAAATTCATTTTTGGTTTCTCATTAAGAATAACTCTTTCTTTGGTTTTTATTAACTTCATTGGAGTTACAGCCAGGATAATCTTGTCCTAAATGGTTTAATATAAAATAAGTGTTCACAACTGCAGTAAGCAAGAGTCCTTCAATGACAGCGCAGAGCAAATATTACAGTCTTTGAGAGACTGAGCACGAGTCTTTGTCAGTCTAAATTCACAAACAGAATTGCTGCAGAAAGTCACTTGCCTTGAGAGCTGTGCCATCCTGAGAGCACAAGAGGGGAGTGGTTCTGGAGATACGATTTGCTTGTAGTCACGTTCATTTGTACGTTTTGTTACACTGCAATCCCTTCCAGATTGTCTGAGATTTATGGACCAGATTCCCATTTTATTTTCCTTTTTGAACTAAGGATTATTATCTGACAGTCTTGCTCAGAAATGTAGATAAGAGTTCATTTCATTTACTTTTGATGTATTGTAGATGGTGTGTGTATTCTCTTCTACACATTTATTCTTACAATAGACAGAGCTTAGAGCATTGCTAAGAAGCAGAGGATTTACTACATATTGTACAGCTTTTGTTACCCACCTCAGACTTTCTGTAGTCATGGGTTTTACAAGAAGTTTGATTGATGTAGAATAAAGGTATCACAATATTAGTTTAGATTAGGAAAACTAAATCCACCTTTTGAGATAGCTCCAAGTTCAAAAGAAACAGCACCTCCCCTGCTTTCCTTTTCTTGTTTAAACAGAGTATGCTGGTGATACTAGACTAGATATTTTAGAGATCATTCCCTAAATTGTCAGCAAGTGTTTACACAAGTGTATATGTCAATAGGTATTTCAGACCCATAGAACTCAAATTATTTGAGAAACAGGTTTTCTAACAGGTCCCATCAGCTAGATTGCACTCCTGCAGCTGAATTTAATTCCTTGTTTCTTTTAAATACTCCTAGTGTTCTCAGCTGAGCAGTAGATGCAATCAGATGAGAAAAACTCACAGTTCTTGATTAGTAGTTGGCTAAAAACTTGTGGAAAAGCCGAAATGTACCCATAGTTCTTTGTACTGGTAGGATAAATCTACCTGACAATCATACTCTTTTGATGCTTCGCTTAATTAAAAGTTAAAAAGATCCAAGGTCACTGGAATCAGAAGAGATTATTTTCTACTTTGGATAAGGTTTCATAAAATATTTCAGATGTGTTGTTGCCAGACTTGGAAGAACCAGGAGATAGTCCCTCGTATCAGGAAAATTAACATAGTTCTCAGCTCTTGTTGTTTTCTCTCCCTAGATTCACAACACTTCCTTTAATCTTGGACCCTTGAAACTTTGAGTTTATTCATACAAACAAAAGCTTTATCAGTCATTACGGGAAGCAAATCTTTACTGAAATTAGATATCTTTACTATGGCAAACAACAGGTGCAGTACCATTGAATTTCATGGAGCAGTGTCAGTTCAAAGCAAAACACTTAAATTCAGGGTATCCAAGAATACCCTTATTACCCGCAAATAAAGCAAAACACTTTTCCCATGCCTTAACTTGGTATGGTGTGTTTTTTTTTTCCCAGTGTATTTACTGTACTTCTAAATAACTATGCTTTTTTATGTGTATCATTTTATTTGTAGTAAATCATTTTAAGTTCAATTTCAGTCCTGGTCACAGAGTTCTAGTGAAAACAAGCTAAGGAATTTAATTTGTTCTTCTATTTCTTCAATGTCCACAACATCAGAGTTTTGATTTTAACCTTCCTATTACCCTTTTTAGTAGTTTCAGAGTGTTTGAACTGGATTCCTTTTGGATTAAAAGGAACTGGAAGCTGTGCTCCAGGAGTGTACCTAATGGACTCCAGATACACACACACAAAAGTACTCAGTCCATAGAACCAGATTAAGAATAAATGCTTTAAATATCTACAGTATTTTTAATGACCACCAACACAAATTCTTTTTCTCTGCATATTTATCTCCTTTTGGTCCATGCTCCCTGTGGACATAAAAAACAGCTTGGCTTTTTTTCTTGCTCTGTCTCCAGACAGATATTTCTATGTGCTCTGTGAAATGTGGAATGTGGGCCTGAAATTCAGTGATGAAAATTAAAATTACTGTGAAAGGAGAGTGATGGCAATAGTAATGAAGAGAAGAAAAAGTAGACTTGAATACTGTTTTTCTTGTTTTAGATCAACCCTGATCATAAGGTAAGGATATATAATTTAGATAATTTCAAATCCAAAATGCTCTTAAACGTGCAGGCTTGGTTAGCACAGTGGTAGGATTAATAGGAAGAGCACAAAATGAATCCTTGATGTTTCATCCACTGAATTCGCTGTAAGGGCTTTACAAGAGAGGAGAAGGATGTGGAGCACCAGGTTCAGGAACTGGGAGCATCTATCTGTCCATTCTAGCACAGGAGTCTTCCCATTTGGTGATGCAACACTGTGTGATGCAGTGGCTCTCTGAAACAGCTGAAGGTAATCCAAGCTGTGCCTCCTTGCACAGCACAGCTCTGCCAGGCAGGCAGGTCTCTCTTGGCTGGAAGCCTCACCACCCCTGTTTGACCCAAGTGACACAATTTCAACAAGCCCTCAGGTGAATTCAGGAAACAATCATTCAACCTATAGAAATACAAATACATAAACAAACCATTATTCCTGATATTTAAGCTCCCACCAGTATTGACCAGCTACAGTTCTATCATCTTTATCACCTAACTGTTCTCGCATTACAAATCTATAACATCAGCTATATTTTTTCCCTTTAGCACACTTTGATATAGCACAGCTAATAAATTGTGTTCCAACATGATGACTCATATTTTTAAAGTGTCAAAAATAATTTCACAGTCATAATTATGGTACTTTGGCAATGTCAGACAAGCACAACACATGATTTATCCTAAATAGGAGATGAAAGGCACTTAATTGTTGTTTTTACTAAGTCAAATTGGCCACTAGAAATTCAGGTAAACTGAAGTTAAGCTTTTATAAAAACTGTTGAACTGAAGATTTGTGTAAAATTCACTTTTTTTTTTTTTATTACGTTTTGACAGACATGCTAATCATCTGGGATTTCGCTTCTTTGTGAAAATGCAACACAGCTGGGATGAAATTCTCTAAGAGGTTTGTTTATTTGCCCATGATTAAAGCTTCGTTCATAAACAGCTTTGCATTTTCAGTGAGATTCTGCTGTCTACTTCTTCTGAGCTGTGTCAAAGGATGATGAAGAAGTCACCGGGTGACTTGACCCCAGTCACATTCAGCAGGAGCTTTACAAGCTTCCATTTCTTTGCTGTTTCTTATAATGACAAGAGGATTCTTAAGACCTTTCTCCCACTCTGTCTTCCGCCTCTCCCCTGTCTTTATAATCCTCTGTGATTTAACACCAAGGACAAGTAAAAATGAAGTGTTTTACTATATGTTCACAGTGTAGAGGACTGACCAGCTGAATTATGCTGGCTATTTACTAAAAGTGAAGTAGAAATACTGCAAATTCTGTCTTCCACCCAACACTGTGATTAACTTTATGTATGAAATACATGTTTATTTTCTTGTTTTTGCTTCATGGTTTAGAGCAGCAAAGAAGTGTGGACAGCAGTAAGAAGAATTCCTGTAATTTCACTTGTGACAAGCTATGTTTGCTTGAGAGTCATTGATATGTTTGGCCAAAACCTTCCCCTGGTACAGGTAAAGACAATGAGTTTTATATCAGATGAGAACTTGCAGATTGAGAAGTTATTTTTAGTAAGACAATTATTTACATATATATACATACAACATCACTTGCAAACTACTTACGTTTTCTTTTAACGTGCTTTTTCTTTTTTTCTCCTCCAAATGTACTTTCAGCAAGGTTCACAAAAGATATGTAGTGCATAAGATGGAAAACATAATACATTATTAATAAAACTTGAAAGCAACAGCTTAAATGGTAATCTTTAAGTAAACTGTAAATCCCTCCAATGTGTCCTGTGAGTTATGTAAGCATTCTGAGACATACGGAGGATACAAATTAGAGAGAAGTAGGGAGAGAAAACTCAGCAAAAACCACTATGAAATCAAAATCTATTCTTTTGTTTCTTCTCCTTGGTTTTTTTTTTTTTCCCCCTTTT
The DNA here is from genome assembly GCA_013400375.1 of Thinocorus orbignyianus. Lineage (NCBI taxonomy): Eukaryota > Metazoa > Chordata > Aves > Ciconiiformes > Thinocoridae > Thinocorus > Thinocorus orbignyianus. Next base: position 777,854 of record VXBW01006622.1, on the reverse strand, counting down.
TTTTTTTTTCTGTAAACTGCAAAGTAAAAATTATGTTCTCAGCAAAGAGAGCACAGAGCACTTTAAATTCTCATTTAAGTCATAGTAATGTAAATCAGGAACAATTCTGTGAAGCTCCATAAAATAACACTATTGGGAGTGAAATAAAAAGCAAGCTCCAAATTCAGCTCTTGAACTCAGCTGCAAGAGAACAGACCAGCTGCTGGCAACTACCCTGAAGAGAATGTACATCTAAATCCCCTAGTCCACTTATTAAAATATTGATAAAAAATTAGTTCTATAAATACAAACAAAATGGGAGGGATGCTGAAGGGCAATATCTACTGTACCATCCTTCCTCTTTCTTCCTTCAGCAGTACGGCAGAACCTCATAATATTAATCATATTTATCTATAACAAAAGCAGTGGAATTTCTCACTTAGAAACAAACACCACGTTGTTCTGGCACCTATGACAGGATAAATTTTTGAGCTCTAAAGAAGCTTCCTGAAAAGATGGGGAGGGTGCTTAAGTAGCTCTAGTGATTGAATAGCTTAGATACTCAGATGTATTGAATTGAAAAAGCAAAGTACAACACAAACACATTTTTAGCAACTTGCTGAACACTATTCATGACTTTCTGGAGGAAGTTCTGGTTCTCCCATCTCTCAGATTGGTAGTCCAAGACCAAAGGATTGTGGTTTGATACCATGAATTCTTGTGGGGTTCTGACAGGATTAGTTCATTTCACAAGTTATTTGCTGCAGCATAAAATTTCAGTTCAGATTTTATGAGTAAAGAAGAGAGAAAAAGCAAAATTATGTCTTCTGCCATTGAAATTCAGTTTTGTCACAAAAACCCCAAACCAGACAGTATGAAACAAACCAAAAACCCAGCACAGACCAAACAAAAAATTTCCTCCATGACTTCTAATTTTGTCTCTTTGCCATTCTCCTCAGCCAGTAACAGAAAACCTGAGTAGATAGCAGGCCATATAATCATATAGAAAACTCTGCAAAGGAGCATAGGTTTACATGAGAAATCGTAATATTAGATTTTCAGAATCTACCTTTCTCAATTTAATATTTTTCAGAACAATAATTAATCTGCCCCGACATGCAGAGAAGTACACAATTTCCTGCCTGCTTCACCTTCGAGTTGTTTAAATAATTGTCACAAGTATATGCATTTTTTAAAGTAAGGACAGTAGTTTTGCTCACTGTGGTTACATACTGACCATATCTTGAAAGCTTTAGAAAAACTAGCAGGTCATCTTTGTTTCTAATTTTCAAAAAAAAAAAAAATAGAAATAACAAAGAAATTTCAAATTAGAACATGCAACAACCTGTTGGTTTTTTTTGTTTGTTTGTTTGAATAAATATATAGATTTTTCACTATTTCATTGCCAGTTGAGCTTATATACAGTCATAGCTGTTTTGTGAAGACATCGTCATATCAGTTCTTGGCCCTCACTGGAACATATTACTATAGTCACAGTTGGTAGATATTATTTACCTTATCAACTAATTGCCTATATTCTACTAAAGTCAGGGCCATTTCACTCATGAAGCAAGAAAGTATACAGATGGCAGCAATGTAAGAAAGGTGGCCCTTAGCTGCTTTTAATGACTATTCTGAAAAACAGTACCTAGCACCTACATGCAACCTGTCAACAAAATCCAACGTTACATATCAGTATGTCCCCCACCAGCCTCCCTGCAAAAAAAAAGACCTAAAACCTAAAGAAAATGGTTTGTACCAAGAAAAAAATGTTATTTGACAACATTTTTTTTTCTTGTTTCCCTGGTTAACCCTTGGCACCAGGCAAATTCTTCATGATTAATTTCAGTGTTTTCTAATACTGTTCCAATTAAGCAACAGCAGTGCTTTATACTGTCCTAGAGCTAATAGTCCACTGGGAGAATCAATACAAATATCCATTAAATTTTAAAGATTTAAAGCATCTTGCTTAAAAATAAAATACTTCAGTAAAACAGTTAACAGGTAACATACTAATCTAAAAATTTACTTACTGCGTTCTGTCCACTTTACAGAAATCCTTTCTTTCAACACAAATAAAAGATGCCCCACATTGCAGTGATGATGTATTGCAATTACATCCTCGTTCACACTTGTAGCAATGTGTATCATCTGCCATGCAAGTATTGGCCATTAAACATGTCAGCTGGGGGAGAGGGATGTGGAAGGATAAGGGTGATGATGAGCAGGAGATAGATTTCAGTGTTCTTGTTCAAGAGCCTTTTTAAAATCCTCAGGCACCAACTGCACCACTCTTGCTAGCAGGAATAGTGATGCTGGCTGCAGCCTAAAAGGGGAACAAGGCCACCCTCCATGGGGAGCCACACAGTGGGGAATATGACATAAAAGTAGTTCTGGTTGATTGGGGCAAAGCAGTTGGTCCATGTCAGGTCCTCCCGCATGGCCTGCCTTACATCTGTTGAAAGTTTGCTAATATAGAAAATGCTTCACCCCCTACTCCTCATTCCATACCCAAACTAGCAGTTCTAGCAGGAAATATTTTCCCACCCTTTGAGCATTTTTTTTTAGGTTTTGAAAGACGTTTCCTTCTTAGAATAATAATAAAAAAATCAACACTATTCATAATTACTCTTTTCTTAAAAACTTCATCAAAAAATATGGAATTTTTACCTTAAAAATTTAAAAGCATAACATTTAAGTAGTCAAGCCATTCTGGTTGATGCTGGTTTTCCCAAAATGAAAAATAAATCAAAAGGGAACTTTTCACGTATCCAGATTAGGTTTTATGGCACAATGTTGTCTCTTCATCTGTAGTCAGTGGAAAGAACAGCATCTTGAGTCAAGCATTCATCCCAACTTTATACAGTTGTGGTAACCTACTCTTTGAGTTGTCTTTTTCTGTTTCCATTGACTGTAATCAGAGCTTTGGTGTCCAGTTTAGATTTAAAAAAAAAAAAAAAAA